>JAULKK010004667.1:0-10453 GCA_032355705.1 Rubia peregrina
GAAAAATCAATCCTGTTGATTCTATATTTAGGCATATGTTGCATATTGCAATGTCGAAGAATGTGTTGACACACCTACCATTTGAGAGTATAATCACTCGTATTTTGAAGAATGTTGAGGGGTTGGTTTTACAAGGGGAGGAAAAGGGCCAAAGTATTTCGACTAGACTTACTTCGAGAACAAGGGATGGGTGTTGTGCAATCGTAAGTGGTTTTATAAGACCACGGAAGCTCCCATGGTGAGCAAGAGGGCACTAATTGAGGAAGGTTAGTCGCAAATGATTTTACATCGATTTAGATCACTTCATTGTTTGTGTTTTCTTTATTTTTTTTAAATAATTCATATGTTAGTCACTATACTTTGTAGGTACTGAAAAGTCTTACTTAAAAGGCTTCAAGGATTTCTACAAATGGATGTGTAAGGAATTTTACGCCGTGAAGGCGAAGAATAGGTTCCTTGAAAAATCTTAGTGATCCTATGAGTGCTACCTCGCATCAACCTCCCAGCAACGACTGGACCGATCAACTTCAATCAGCGATATTGAAGATGTTGAAGTATGAAATTTCAAGACTTTATTATGTTATTCATATTTGATATGACTATTGACTGTTGAATTCATTTTTTAGATGACTGTTGAATTATGTTATTTTTTTAGATGACTGTTCGTATTTGAGATGACTATTTGACATGATTTCTAGTTTTGCATTTTAATGAATTTGAATTGTTTCAAGAACTAAATTTCTTTTATATGTTATCACAAGTTACTAGAAGCATATGAATTATCCAACAATCTTTAAGGAATAATTGAGCTTCTTCTTAAAAAATTTAGGGTTTTGTGCCATTTAATGAAATGAGAGTGTTTTTTTAGAACTAAAATGGGCCTTTTTCGAATTCGTAAAAGTTTTTCATATGAATGAAGACATGAAAAAATATATTCAAAACTTAGAATGTTGACATGAACAATTGACGAGTTTAGAAATTGTATCAGCTTTTCGTATTATGGAAACCACGTGTTTTCCAAACTCGGAAAGGGGCATTTTTAAAGGTGGCTTGACAAAACTGCCTTTAATTAGGGTTAATTAAAGGCGGTTATGAAAAAAATCACCTTTAATCGACCCAAAACCGCCTTTAATTTTAATTAGGGGAAACGATTAGGTAAATACAAGTTCAGAAACATCAATTAAAGATGATTTTTGGAGACCCATCTTCCATTGTTGCATTTAATAGAAGGCTCCCTACTAGTTAGAAGAAGTGACCGGAGAAGAGGAACAAAGCAAAGATGATGATGATTAGAGCTAGCACGAGGTACTTCATACTAAACTAAGTACTGAGGCAGCTGAAAATAGGTATGGAAAACTATGGGTTGATGTTATTAGTGGAAATCGAGTACAAGAAAATGGGATGCATATTGATTTTGTAGCACCTAAGATAATTAATGGGGAGATTGAAGTTGAAGGTGAAGTTTAAGTTGAATTGGAGAATGTAGAGGATGAGATTAGATACTTGGATTATTATTTAATTGTGTATGTTATAGGAGGAGACTTGACTATGAATGCATTAAAGAGATATATGAGCAGGTTATGTTCCTTTGTTTCTCTTCCTGAGATGTTGTATAATGACAAGGGTTATTTCATTCCGAGGTTTTAGACCAAGCAGGATAGAGATGAAGTTCTGAGGCTACTGCTCGGGAGATAGAAGAGGAAATGGCTACTTTTATGAATATCTGGTTGGAAAGGCAACAGACAATCTACTGGGTGTTGATTTAGAGATTATGAGAAAGAGAAAATCAATGAGTCATGAAGCACAAAAAATGCTGATAGCAGAAGTAACAGAGAATGGAGTAAAGATAGAACTGAACAGTATATGGAATCTGAAGGCACCTGATGATGGCGGCTTTACTGCCAAGTTCTTTAGAAAAAATTGGAACTTACTAAGGGAAGATGTAATGGTAGCAACGAGGGATTTCTATGAGAATGAAAGGATGTATAAGGCAGTCAGTTGTACAGTGTCCACAATAATTCCCAAGCATCCTATTGCCAAGGTTGTGAAGGACTTGAGGCCAATTTCATGTTGTTCAACTTTATACAAAATTATCTCTAAGGTGCTAACAAAGAGGCTGGGCAGGGAGATTAATAAGGTTGTGAAGAATGATTAGACAACATTTGTATCTGGAAGGAATATCCATGACCACACTATCTTAGCCTTTGAACTGATCAAGGGTTATAATAGAAAAGGTGGAGGGTCGGCATGTATGATTCAAATGGATGTCCAAAAAACCTGAAATACAGTGAGTTTGGAATGCTCTGGAAATTATACTGAAGGGGATAGGAATTCCGAGCAGGTTTGTGAGATGGGTAATGATTTGTGTTAAGACGGTTTCTTTAAGGTACATAATCAATGGAAGTTACACTGTGATGGTTATAGCGAGGAGAGGGCTAAGACAAGGTGGTCTTGTTTCCCCTTTACCCTTTGTGTTGGTAATGAAGTATATGAGTAGATGCTTACACAAGTTAGGGACAATAGGGAGTTCAAATACCATGCTAAGTGTGAGAGACTAGGCTTCATTAAATCGAGTTTTGCTGATGATGTTCTACTGGTGACAAAAGGTGAGCCCAAATTAGTTTAGGCACGGGAATATTAACTCGTTTTTGTTTAAATCATGACCACTTGGCAGAGATGAGCGTATCAGTCATCAATTTCACTATGCCAAACAAGGATCTTCAATAACTGTAATACCACTTGATCCAAAACACGATCGATGTTATCCAAACTGTAAACACTTTGAAAAACACATATTGGGAACACAAACAAAAATGTAAAAACACGATTTGTACAACCAGATCGGACAAAATACATCGACATGAACAATTAAATTGAGTGATCATTATGAACACAACCATTTAATTTATCAGTCAAAGAACAATACGAGTGTATGGAGGTAAAACCATACGTATTCAATAACATGAACACTAAAAAAACCATCAATTAAAACAACTAATGTTTTCCCCTCTCCCATTATGAAAAAATGGAAAACAGAAGATTAACGAAAATTTGGTTTTCTGAGAGGGGAGGGATTGCGGCGGGGGCAGGGTTTTAAGAGTATTTCACAACTGGGAAACTGAATTAGCTAGTAGCCTGGTTGATGCAGATCAACAAAGGTAAGGATGAAGATGCCAATTGTTGAGAATGGCTATAGCTGAAACATTGCATAAAATATGAAAATGGAGGAATGATATATATTTTGGGAGTGTATTATTTTTATATAAATATATAGTATCTTTTTACTTATATGATGTATTACTAAAATTTAAAGTTACCTGGGGTAACATATTTTCAAAATTAAATTTAGTTTTTTATATATGTTACATGTTATTTTATACCTATATTTTTAACTAAGAATACTTTTGCTCTTCCTTTTAAAAGACATAATCTTATAACTTTAATTAAATAATTATTAATTCATCATCAACATATGTTTTATTTTCTTACCACTATATTTTTTATAACGTAAATTATTTCTATTCGACCATTAATATTTTTCTACTAAAATACATATATCATTTTCGTTTAAATACAAAATAATAAATTATTATATATTTAAAAAGATCATTTCAATATTTTTTATATTTTTAAGATATATTATAAAATTGACAAAATTTACAAATATATTGATTTATTTAAAAGAGTGGGTCTCCGGACAGGCGGCATGTTCATGTTCATAACCATATGAACATGCCACTTATTTTTTACATTATACTTATACTGCATTTGTTAAATTATATAATAAATTTAGAAATAAAAAATAAAAATAAATTTATATATATTATAAATTTATATTTTCAAATTCAAATACATATTATTACTTGTTTTAACTTTTAAAATACATTGTATAAATTTTATTAAAAAATTACAACATTTAAAGTAAAAAAACACTATGGACAGTCCATAAACGTAAGGAAAGACCGTCTTTCATAAGACTTTCTCTATTTTAAATATTGCATTGTACATCATTATCATATAGATGGAACAAAATTTTATTACTAATTGAAATTATAAATTATATTATATCATTTATTTTCTATTATAATTCGTGCATCGTGTTAATATTTGGACGTAATTCAATAGGAATAACCAATTAAAACCAAAACAGAACTACTAGAGGAATTTTTGAACTACTAGATAGAACTACTTTCAAGAGACGGACTCTTTTGTTTAATGGAAATAAGTGAAATTAAAACCTGAATTTATAGAAGTGGGCCCGCAATCATACAATACTTTTCCCATTCACTCTATAGGCTTCGGAAAACCCTAATACCTTTCCGATTCCTCTGGGCTTTCTATAAATAGGGCCTGTCGCTGATAGTAGAGCGCATATCAAACCGCCTTACATTTCCTCAGTTCCCTCTGAGAATTGAAACGTACCTTTTCTCTGTCGACATTTCCCCTTTCCTCCTAGGGTTTTAAGCTATGACGTCAGTTTCGATGCCGATGATCCAGTTGGATCCGGCGGTCGGCACGGAGGAGCAGTTGCGTGAATTCGATGAAGCTGCCCTATCCTATGTGTGGGCTTCGAAGAACAGGGACGATGCCCTCCTCCGAGAATTATCCCGTCTGCAGGCCGAATCGAGGGCAAAAGAGGAAATAAATGAAGTAATCGCAGCGGATCTGCTCGCCCAGGGCCAAGAAATCGATCGTCTTCGGGCTGAGTCGATCGCTAAAGATGGAAGGATTCAAGAAACGACAAAGGCTTTGTTCACCAAGGGCGAAGAGTTCTCCCGTCTTCAAACTCAATCGAGGGCTAAAGATGCGAGGATTCAAAAAATCACAAATGCGCTGTTCGCCAAGGAACAGGAAATTGCTGGTCTACAGGCCGAGTCTAGGGCTAAGGATGTGAAAATTGACCAAGTCACATTGTCTCTCTTCGACATGGACGCAGAAATCGATCGTCTACAGGATGAGTCGAGTGCGGGAGATGAAAGAATTCAAGAAATGACTGAGGCTCTGCTCGCCAAGGATCAAGAAATTGATCTTCTTCGTCTACAAGCTGAGTCGAGTGCGGGGGGTGAAAGAATCCAAGAACTGACACAGGCTCTGCTCGCCAAGGACCAAGAAATTGACCGTCTACGTGCTAAGTCGGTCGCTGAAGAGGAGCGAATTCAAGAAATGACAAAGGCTCTGCTCGCCAAGGACCAAGAGATCGATGAATTGAGAAAACGGAATACGATGGATTCGGAACAACAAATCCCCCAATCGGGTGCCGGATTCCGGAAACGACGAAGGCCTTGGACCAGGGAAGACCTTGTACTATTCCAATGAAGAGTGCTTGTTGATATTATTGTTACTCTGAGATGTAGGACAAATGGATTCTTTGATTTTGTGTGTGGATGAATAAAGAAAAGCCTTTTTGCCTATTTCATTCTTCATTCATACTTTCTTCTGCACTTGTTTTTGTTACATTTTCAAGTTTGTTTGTCCATTCCTCTGTTGGTAATTAGACGAAGAAGGTAATAAAACTGAAACTGATAAGGTGATAAAACTGAATCATTAGTAGAATCTAGTCTTTTTAATAAACAGAGAACAACCGAGAGTACATCATTAACACAGTTTTCATTTCCAAATCCATCCATACTTCTTGTAGACCCCAAGTCCTCCATTGACATGAGACCATCTTAAGACGAAGGTCACGGAATGCTCGGGAAAGTCCGGGTTACAGGCCGTGGCGGCCACAGAAATTTAAGAACCTACATTATAGATGAAGAAAGGATCACACAGTCTGTTACAACTATAACAATGAACAAATCAGAAGGAACAAGAACAGGTTCAAAATAGGTTACCTCCTATTTTCTACAAGAACAGGTTCATGATAAGGTTACCTCCTCGAAGTCACCGTCTGATAGTGAACTCAGACGAATCTCTGTTGGCATCTTGGACACAAGAAGGATCATCTCCCCACTAACGTCCCCACTTGTACTCGTCTTTGCACCTGAGAATACATTTGTATCCACCAAGCAAACACATCAGAATCTCAAAGTTTAGGCAGACAAAAATTCCACACAAAACCGCAGATTTTGATGAAAACAAAAATGTGTAGTAGTCCATCACTACCGCATAAGTCATTTCGATCCAACTTAGCTATAAAACATAGAGAAATAAAATCTAAATGAATCAGAATAGCCAGAAAATGATATCATGATGTATAAAGCTTGATATTGGGGTCTCTTAGTATGATACAAACTCCAAGTTTGATGAGTTCACTAGTTATAGCTGAAAATTTTCTATAACCAATCACATATCTTTCCAGAATGGTTCATGCAAGGTTTCTTTACTGTAAGGGTTCATGATTCAAGGGGCGCAACTTTGTGATGTACTTGAAACTGAGAGGTCAGCATGAATCATGCAGATGCTGCCATAGGTCCACTAGATTACGGTCCTAGAAGTTGAAATTTGAAAAGCTTTTCATTAAAATACCTGTGACCTGTAAGAGCTCAAATTGATGTTTCCGAGAATATTCCTTAGGATCCGTCTTCACTCTAAATTCTATAACAGTACCCGTCACTTTTTCTTGAAATGCTTCTGGATCCTTTGATAACTATTGCAATAAGCTTTTTCTCAAATATACAAGCTTGATGTTTTCAGCCACTATTGCTGCAAAACTACTTTTTGATGTTCCATATAGGCCATAACCTTATACAGTGGTGGAACCAGGACATAATGTAAGGGGGTTGAAAAAGAGAGGCCAAATTTATTTATTTTTGGATGGCGGAGAACGCCGGCGAGCCGATGGCGAAAAACGGTGGCCGTGCTGCTGAAGAAGAAGGAAGACACGGCTGATGACATAATTGAATGTTGGGCATTTAGGGTTTCACACCCAATCGGCCCTTCTTTTTTTGGCCTATAACACTTCAAAACGACATCATTTTGCTTAGGTAGGAAGCAAAAAAAAAAGACAGAATGGCTTTGTCTTCTCCGTTCATCTTCCACGGTGAGTTTCAGGGGCTCCGCCGGTATGAAGGGGTGGCGGAATCCGACGCTTTCGGCAGCCCTTAGTACTAATTTTCGGGCCGCCGGAACGTAGGGGTGGCGCCAGCACCCCTCGCCACCCCTGGTTCCGCCACTGACCTTATATACCCACGCAGTGCTTTACTAAAACAGACCTCTTGCATAACATTTGACAACAGATAAACTACATTGGTGAGCCTAGCATTTGTGATTAACTGCAAGGCATGGTGAATTTGGTTCGCTGAAGAGGTGACAGATAATTAAATAGCAACCAAAAGGCAAATTTTTATGGCGTCATAGCTGATTTTGCTAACTGTTTAAGTAATTAAACATTTCCCATTTACGAAACTGTTATAATTATCATCATAAAAACCAAGGTTTTTCAGTCAACAAGATTGGTTTATTATCATCAGGAACAAATACATAAATACACCTTTTTAAAAAAAGTTAATACATAAATATACTTTTGAAAGTCTGTTTTAGATTTTTGTTCCTCCGGTACAAGAAAAACAACCTATGGATTTACATAAAGCAATCACAAACATCCATGTAATATAGGAGCAAAAAAATCTCAGCATTATTATCCAAGTTCCAACAATCTTACAACCGCTATAAAGTGAGATCCACAGCTCCATCATTCTTAAACTAGACTTACATGTTTATTTGGACGAAAAACACAAAAGTGGAGCTATGTTATAGTGAAACACATATGTGAGTTAAAAGTTACAAATGCTTCAGATATGGAAACTTCAAGTAAGCAATTGAAGGGAGAAAAAAAAGATGAAAAGGTGGAAAGCATACGCAAGATACTTGGATCTAAAACTATATAGCCAAAAAGGCTTGGTTAATTCTGTCTATCAACGATGCAGGATACAAAACTTGGAACAAATACACTCTAGCACCATTAGCTTATCACAAACTTCAGATAGAATCGTACACATTCAAACAATCAACCCAAGAGCAAGTTCCAGAACAACTTTCATCAGGATTTCCTCATGCCACTTCACGGATTGCATCACTAGTCACATTACATTTAATCAGATCAAAATTTCTCCTCTAATGTCATAAACAATCTTTTACCACTCGTGCGGGATGAGAAACTACTTGGAAACCAACAAATCCCTGAATCATAACTCAACCTGACTCAAATAGGAGAAATTGCCATGTTTGGTGCTATAGTGCTATATGTCGGATGAAAGGAGAGAGGGCGCATTTCCAAAATACGCCCTCTATGTTTTTTTTTTAAAAGTTTCTGAAGGTGAGGGTGGGAGGGCGCATTATGGACTCATTTTTTAAATTGTTGGTCAGAGGACTCATCCTGTGTAGCCACACGTGGATTACACGCGCCATACGTGGATTACATGCGCCACACGTAGGGATGATCATGGGTCGGGTCTGGGTCGGGTCTAATAAGACCCAGACCCGACCCTAAGAAAATTTAGTTAGACCCAGACCCGACCCGGACCCGTAGGGTCTGAAAATTTTAGACCCGTACCCAGACCCGATGGGTCTAAACGGGTCTTGGGTCCAAAACGGGTCCTAAATGGGTCTAATATTCTCTTTTTTTTCTTCACTAAAAAAATATATATTATCTTAAATGCAAATAATTGAAGTTCAATATGTGTTAGAATTATTATTTTTTCAAGATAAACAAAATATACAATACATATTATTTATTGAATATGACACAAAAATAAAAGGGAATATGAAAGTAATTTAGAAATTTGGGTAAAATCATATATAGTTAGGCTTATATGGGTCTACGGGTTGGGTCTGGGTCTTAGTATTTTAGACCCGGACCCGGATCTAAAAATTTAGACCCATACCCGATGGGTCTAAAAAATTTGGACCCATACCCGACCCAATGGGTCTGGGTCGGGTCCTAGACCCATGATCATCCTAGTCCCAACTCAAATTGCACACTTTTCATTTTGGGATGTCCCAGCTCAAATTGCAATTTCTGAACCTAACCCAAAATGGTAAGGTTGACTGGCTGTGAAGTTCCCAAAATACCCTCAGTGGTTGGGAAAATTACAGACTTAAATGGGCTGTCAGGCTTGGGTTTAATGCCCAATTTACATGCTCTCCATTGGAAGCTGTGCCGACAGTATTTAATCAGGTTGCAAAGCACGCCTGATTAAAGTCGTGGTCCCCCTCTGTTCCCCATTCAATTTGAAACGGTTCCTTCTCCCTATAGAATCCAAAACTCTTTCATTTTCTCCAACGCTCATTCACTTTCTGCTCATTAACTTTTCTCCAACTCTCCTTCATTTTCTCTCTGACTCTCTCTCTTCTCTCTGAAGCCGGGTCTGAAATCCTTCCTCTTCTCCGATCTAAACCCCGGTGCTTCGTATCATCACAGCCTGGTTACTGTCCCATTTTTCGGTCATTCTCACAACGGGTTGCTTGATACTTTTTCAGGAATTCGTGTATCGTCGGCAGGGTTTGTGTTTCGGTTGAGGTTGAACCCGAGTTTCACCAACCTAGGGCTTCAATAATCCTTCTCACCCCCACATCCGTAAGTTCCGGCAACACTTTTTCGGAGCAAGGTTGTTAATTTACCTTTCATGTCCTTGAGTGTTCCGCGAAACATAGGATTTTTACTGTTTTACCGGTTTCAAGTCTTTATTGTCGTAGATCTGTAGAAGAAATAGTTTTACCGTCTTGGTCCTCTCCAATTTTAAGAAAGATCTTTCAGTTTTCTGGTCTGTGAAGCATGTTGTGAAGTTTTTAAACTGATTTTTAAGGTTTTGAAAGATTTGTTCTGATTTTTACTGATTTATCCGGTCTTATGGTTTTCTGGTTGACCTAATCCATATTTTCTTCAACGATTGTTGTACTGCATGTCATATTTTCCTACTTATTCAGGTGTGACTGGTTCTCGTTGAAGGTTCGAGGTATGGTTTTTATTTTCTGTGTTTGCTATGTGTTAAGGTTTTCATAGATCTACAGAAGAAGAGGGTTTGCAACAAGCGTTTGCGTATTTTTTTTACCTCTCTATGTTAAGGGTTTGTTAAGCATGTCTCTGTTTATTTTTCAAGTGTCATACTATTTTTTCCAGTGTCATATTGTTGTCCTGGTTGTGATTTGTTTAATGGTTGGCTTTGTTGAGCATGCATCTTTCTTTTGTGCCTTTCCTGTTCTGTTTAATGTTGTACCATGATTCTTGTGTTACATGTTTTACCTGTGAACCTGAAGCTACTTGTGCTCGCTTGGAAGATTGACTGCAAAACAGTGTGACTTAGTAACTGTTTAAACTTATCAACAGCCATGTGTGTTGCCTAATATTTGTGTTGAACTGCCACTGGATGTGTTTGTATTAATGTACTTGTGCTTTGTTCTCAACAATTTATAGGAGGCTTCACTTATTTAAGTAACTATGTCCCCTGGCCTGACCTTTGTGCTCATTGATTATCTTAGCTTCTGGACTGCATCTGTGGGCTAAGTAATTAAA
>JAULKK010004678.1:0-10453 GCA_032355705.1 Rubia peregrina
GAGTTTATATAGATCTCCCAAACTACAGAATCCTAAACCAAAATGGAATAAGACTAGTCTAATCCTATTCCTAAACATAATTGGAATTACCCAATAATAAATCCAAAACATAAAAGGATTCAGATTCAAGTCATGTTCTAACAGCGCAACTGGTGAACTTTTTACTTTTTGCACTTGTGTACCTCCAAGAAAGTGGGATAAGTAGAAATGCAAAATTGGAGATACCCTTATGTAATTCACATTGTCATGACCAAGTTTTTTTGATTTGGGTATCAACAAGTCAAGAGAAGGGCTCGAAATCTTCATATGGAGTATTTGACGACACTTTTTGGACATTACACTATGGCCCAAATTTCCTTGAATGTTAGTACACTTCAAAACTCTGCAGCTCAACATAAGGATAAAAATTTTATATGGAGTTTATGCATAGTGTCTAAGAGAGACGTGAACTAAGGTAGTGTGTGATCATTTTTATTAGTATTCCATTAATACCATTACGATGAGCATTACCTCATTATGACACTTTTATGAAGTATTATGATTGTCTTACATGTTATATCGTGTATAGTGTTTGTGTTATTAAATTTATGCAATGTTTGTAAGTAGTGAGAGAAAAGGTTTAGATTAGGGCTGATTGTGGACAATAATTACATTTCCGTGAGAACACACTCTGAATGTGCGATGTCAGTCTCAATCTATCGGGTCTAACAAAATGTTACCAAATAATGATCGATGTCGCACATGTCTTGGAAATGCTTGAAAAACTATGAATATCTGACGCTGTTCTACACGCCGGTCTGTGTAACATCAATGTTCAATGTATGGGACCTCGTACTCAATCATATGAGTTGCATTTTTTCGGTTAAGATTAATGTGGTATCTGTATGACTATATTGTGTGTAAATAATTTGGGGATTGCCCATAACTAAAATAAATTTTGTTTCTTGTGGATTGGTTGTAATAGGACAAAGAGAGTTATCGATGAACTTTCGTCATATAGATTGATCGACTTGTCATTTCACTAGTCGCTCTGACAGTGTTAATGTCGTACAATGTAGACAATGGAGGTTCAATAGAAATAACGTTAAAATTTCATATCAACCTTTTGTATTTTAATAGTTTGTATCATATATTTGTAATATATGTGATAGTTGTGTAGGTTCTATCATGTGATTCCATTCTGCATTAATTGAATAACAATTGATTTTTGTATGACGTTTAATCATTTCATGACTTATCGAATATTAAATAATTTGTAACATCTAGGGACGAATGATTATGTATGTCATCAAAAATTAAATATTATAACATTTTACGAGAATCAACGTCTCTCTGATGAACAAGCGAAGTCTCACACTCCGGTACAACTAAGACACGTTACCTACATCGCACAAGAAAATATCGGTACATTGTGTGCGATATCGGCCTCTTAAAATGATGTTATATTGGTCATTGTTCCATGTCAGCATGCACATGACATGACTGCCCAGACACTACATGGCGTCGGTTACAGGCATCTGCGGCATCGCTTTCATTGAGACCGATGTTGGCCTGAACAAAGTCGTAGCAATGGTCTCCCATCGTCTGCCTTTTTTTCCATGATGGGCGTTGGTCACAATACATGTCGATGTCGGTCCAAAAATTGAAGTAAAATGTACTTTTTACCTCGTTAATGAATTGAGGTATAAAGTGTACTTTTTAATACGCCAGTATTTACCTCAATTTTTTAGACTAAACACCGCGTTAAAATGTCCTATAGATCCAAGGTAAAAGGTTATGTTTCTTGTAGTGATTCCAGCAATACGAGTTGATGAAAAAGTAAATCACAACGTTCAAGAGTTAATCACATAGTGAGAACTTCCTGATACCCATGACGAGCCCACTTACTAAAATATATTCTAACACGGTAGTTTTATTAGTTTCAAGTAATTACTTATTAATGGCCTAATATACAAGGGCAGAACCGAGAATTTTATATAGGGGGCAAATGTTATATGAAAAAAATTTGATCGACCGTTAAACTAAAAAAATTTATAGCAGATTATATCATTTAAAGGACAAAAAATGAAATAATAAATAAAGAAAAACTAGTGCTAAAGAGTATAAAATTGATACTTTTGAAATGGGCGACCTTCTTATTTTATTTTATGTTTTTTTAAATTATGTCACACTTATTTAAACTATCTTGTATTAAGAAAAAAATCTTAATAGTATAAAATAAAACCTGTGTATGGAAGATAAATATTCATGCTCAAACCTGCGTACTGCGGATATGTATTCCTGTTAAAACCTGCATACTGGAGATAAATATTTAAAGATAAAAATTATTTCTACTAAAACTTTTTCAAAGAATGATTTGGTTAATTAAATATTAGACAAAATTTTGGGAAAGACCGTTTTTCCATAGGCATATGAAAAGATGGGGTTTAATTAGAATAATATGAAGTTATTTGTTTATACTCTGCTGTAATTACCAGTGAAATTTTGGTTGGAAAAAATTACATATTTAAAGTAAAACATATAAATATAAAAATGATATGTTTTACTCCAAATATGTAATACTTCTAAGAAAAACTCAATTATTGTAGGCGTGTGTGTTTACCCAAATGGGTTATGACTCGAATTTGACCCGGATTTTAATTGCCTTTAACCCGTAAATTTTCATATTTTTGGGGTAAAATTGCACTTGTATCCCTAGTTTGTCCATAGTTTATGGAAAGACCGTCTTTCAAGAGACGGACACAAAATATTAAAGCTTAACTTAGATAAAAGTTAATTATATTTCTTGTTGGACTCTACAATTAAAACCAAAGAATCCTAACATTTTAAACTACTTTCTTCTTAAATCTTAAGAGTTTGTCTCCTGTTAGACAGCCTAAAGTTTAGGCATGGACTTTTTTTTACAATTCTAACACTATTTTTCTCCAGGGACCTATCCCCAATTATCCTAGGGACCTTTCCCTACTTTTTGTCCAGATATCTTTTCCCAATATTCTTCTCCTTCCAGCTGCTATCTGCAAAAAAAAAGTTTTGAAAATATTTTAAAACCCAAGCATATAGATTACACCCAAGTGATTATTTCAAGGTATTTAAAAAAATTCATTATACGTATTTCATCTAGTCTAATTCAGCTTCGAAAGCTTTCAAATTTCTATATTTAGAGGCTTGCATGTACATATCAAAGGGAGAAGAGAAATATCGAACCATGTCCCGGTTACACTTGGAAAATCACGAACATTGATATAAGTCATTTGATCCATGAGTTTCAATTTAACTTGAACTGTTGAATACATTGACAAATGGTCTCTTTTTTACAACAATGACGTCAAAACAGTTTGTGGAAATACATGTGTTATGTCATGTATTCATGGAAGAAGTAGTTCTCACAACAAATTCCACCAATATCCTTGAGGTAAGTGGCCAATGTACCAGAATAACGAAACTTAAATTATTTTTTTCTTACATATTACATAAATGGACATGATGTTCGTGTTAAAATTGCAAATGTTTCCGAATGGACAAGGAGCATACCATGCCTATGAAATTCAAGCTTTCGCTAAGAGATGGTACGAGACTTGGTAGAGGTATATTCAAAAGAAACAAAGACTTCCATGGACCTCCTAGATTAAATAAGGAAAAAATTGTTGGATGATTGTTAGAGCGTTGCATTTGTTTAAAGATTAATAGTGGTGGGATGACAATATTCTTATGATTTCTTCTTTCAATTATTATTGTTTGAGATTTTGATTTTCTTTCATTTAATACATCTTAGTTCAAATCTACAAATATATTAGTTGTTCTACGTTTCTTCACTAAAATATCCCCAGAATTGATCTGGGATAGGCGTGCATATGGAACTAGCGCATTGCAAATGAAATTCAATAAAAACACTGGTATAATCAATATACAAACGGTGTCGGAAAATAAAAGCACCAGTTGTATCTTTCATATGGTGCTAAGAAATAATAGGCACCCGGTCCGTAACATGTAACCAGTGTTGTAAAATACTATTGTTGCCTAAGAATGACCACCGGTACTAATCAATATACCGTTGCTACAAACGGATTAGCCCGCTACCGAAAGTCCATTACAATCACAACACGGTAAGGATATGTTCCGGTTCTCAATGTAGGTAGCAAGGTACCCAATAATATATACTGGTATCTTATATCGGTGCTACATTCACTTAAGCACTAATATTGATTACTGGTGCTGGAAATATACATTCCAACACTATCATACTTTGGCACCGGTATTCAAAGGATCGAAATAACGGTGTATATGTGGCGAAATACCGGTGCCTATATACCAGTAGTGTATACATTTGTGTTTACTTTAATTATTAAAACCTACTATTGTGTATGTGAAAGAGAGGAAGTATTAATCAATGTAGATAATATGGGTAATAATTCTGTGTTTGTATTCATGCTCTGGGTTACATTATATAGAAGTACAAAAGAAATAAACTCAACTACAAAATGAATTGTAAACTAATTACAATTACATATATTACTATTCCTTAATACTTCTCCTCAAATTGGAGCATGTAGATCGGAAATGCCCAACTTGCCAAGTAATGAATGAAACTGATTTCGCCCAAGAGCCTTAGTAAACAAATATGCAGGTTGATCAGTCGAGCGAATATGATGACTAACAATAGTGCTAGACTATGCAAGATCACGGATGAAATGAAAATCAACTTCAATATGCTTTGTACGTTCATGGAATACCAGATTAGCCGCAATGTGGGGAGCAGACTGACTGTTACAAAACAGTCGCATAGGAGAAGAATGCACAACACCCAAGTCCCGAAGCAAAGACATATGCCATAACAACTCAGAACATGCAACAGCCCTAGCATTATACTCAGCTTCAGCAGAAGAATGAGAAATTGTAGGTTGTTTCTTGGTCTTCCATGAAACCAGGGAATCACCAATGGTAAAAAAATTATCTAGATAATGATCTGCGAGTGATGGGGTAGACAGCCTAATCAGAATCGCAATAGGCATTCAACTGTAAGGAACTACGTGAAGAGAGAAATAAACCTTGACCAAGATGACTCTTCAAGTAGTGAAGAACACGTATTGCAGCTTTTCAGTGAGGAATACAGGGAGACTTCATAAACTGAGCAAGAGTATGAACAAAATAACTAAGCTCGGGATGGTGATAGTGAGGCAAATAAGGTGACCACCAGTCATCGGTACTGCTCAGGGTTATCATAAAAAAGTCCTTCAACTTTTGCAAGGTTATGTTGTTGCTCCATAGGAAATTCAGTCGGTTTAGAAGCCAACAAACCTGTGTCAGATAAAATACCCAGGGCATATTTCCTTTGTGAAAGAAACATCTCATCCGGTCTTCTAGAAATCTCTATACCCAAAAAATACTTAAGTGTATCAAGATCCTTCATATGAAAATAAGAACTCAAGTATTTCTTGAATTCAAAGATGAGCGATGAAGAACTACTTGCAATAACCAAATCATCCACATAGACAAGCACATGCAAAGAAACTGAGCCGCGAGAGAAAGAAAAAGGAGAGTAATTACTGGTCAACTACTGAGTCTCCTTGAAGTTTTGCTCCGAAATCCATATAATTACTGGTCAATTCCTCTTCATGATTATTCTCTTCTTTATCTTCACTCCATGAGGTAACATATGATTTTCCTTGCTTCTTCTGAGTGTTGGTACACTCAACTTGGATATGTTCATACCTTTCACATTCTCCGCATTGAATCATTCTTGACCGCATTAATTCTTCATTTTGACTTCTTGAGAATTGCTGAGTGATTTTTTCCATATGTGGCTCACGATTGTTGCCAAAGTCTTGAAACCGTGATCTATTCCCATTAAACATTTCCTCATAATTCTTATTTACCAATTTCTTCAGCATCCTTGAGAGATTCCTTGAGATAAGAGCAAGTTCTTCATTTACATCATTAATATCCTCTGTACGATTGTTTCTTGACGACGAAGTTTTGAACACCAAATCCTTCGTTTGATGTTCCAACGTCATTTCATAGTTTTGCAGTGATCCCATTAATTCATCTAGAGTCATGGTAGACACATCTCTTGCTTCTTCTATTGCCGCAACTTTCATAGAAAATCTGTGAGAAAGAGATCTCAAAGTCGTTTTCACCAGTTTGGACTCCTTGTAAGTTTTACCAAGTTGATACGCCATATTTGAGATGTCTCTTAGCTCTCCATTGAACACATCAAAAGTATCATCCTCCTCCATCTTCAATTTTTCAAACTTTGTGGCCAACATTTGCAGTTTTGATTCACGCACACGACTTGTTCCCTCATGCACCGTTTGTAGGAAATCCCATGCTCTCTTTTCCCTTAAAAAATAAAAGCATTTATAGCTTTACACATAGCCCAACAGACAAAGGATGGGAACATTCTAACCAGCTGTGTGTGAATATTAGTAATCCCTTCGTAAGACCAATAGATAGAGAGACTATCCCAAATATTGTCCAGCTGTAAAATGGGAATTGCAAGCTGAAAATGCATAAAATTCCAAAGCTCATTATCAATTTCACAATCATTAAAGAAATGGTTAATTGAATCACAGTTAGATACACACATACAACACCTAGAAGCCACATAGAAGTTAAGAAATTTCAAAGTATTTTCAAATGGAAAAATGACATTCGAGACTTTCCACATGAAGACGGAAATCTTTTTTGGGATTTTATTGTTCCAAATTTGTTTGTGATCTGGATGGAGTGGCGCTGTGTCTAACCAACTCGTAGGCTGATTTGAAAGAAAAGATACCATTCCAAAAAGGCTTCCAAACGAGTCTATCTTCCCGTTGTACTATCACAGCATTTTGAAGGAAGATATTAATATGTCCTGGGATATGAGGTGATATGGATGGCAGCAGTTCTTCCATGTTAGCAATAAAATCTGCAATGGAGTAGGTTAAAGGGATGGCTGTGATTTCAGGGGAGCAAACATCAATTAATGGGTCATGGTGAGTCCAGTTTGAATCCCTGAATAAAGCAGTCCCTTTACCATGAATGACAAGTGAATTAGCCTGAGCTAATTGATCCACCATTAGAATCCTTCTGTAATTCTGTGATTTTCTACAATTATTCGGTAAAGCCCAAATTAATTGTGACCATAGGGTTGATCCTTATTGGAATTTCCACCATAACTTGATTGAGAAAGCATCAAGGATGTGGTGTATGCTTCTCCATCCAATACCATTTTCTGATTGGGGGAAACAGAGCTTTTTGAAACTTTTCCAAGCTCTCTTTTGTTTATTGTGTGATTCTCCCCAAAAGAACCTTGATATTTTTTTTGAATTAAAGCTTTTATTAGGGATTTGGGTGGATCAATCACAGCCCAAATGTGTTGCGAAATAGAGAAGAGGACATATTGGATTAGTGTTAGTTTCCTGGCTGAGCTTAACCACCTATTTTTCCAATTCAAAAGCTTGGAATCATAGGTTTCCTTTAAACCTTGAAAGAATGCTGCCTTAATCTTACCTTGAAACATTGGGACTCCCAGATAATTAAAAGGGAAGGTTCCATGGGACATGTTAAGGACAAAAGAGATCATGGATTTCTGAGCCTGGGTTGAGTTCCTGGAAACATAGTAACTATTTTTTTGGTAGTTTATCAGTTTCCCGGACACCAGATCAAACTTTTCAAGAAAATCCCTGATTTGTATCAGGTTCAACTTTGTCCCTTTTAGAAAAATGACAGTGTCATCCGCATAGCTCAAATGTGAGCTGGGGATTACATTATGGGGAAGCTGGTAGTTTTCAATTTTTCCATTATCGAATATGAATTTTAAACTCCGGGTAAATTCTTCAGTGAAATATTAAACAAGAAGGGGGATAACGGGTCTCCTTGTTTAATACCTCTAGAAGACTTTAAAAAACCTCGTAGGGTTACCATTTATTAATATTGAGAACCAAGAATTAGAAATGGTATTCATGATATTCCTAACAAATGAACCATGGAATCCGAATTTTAGAAGGATGCTGTTTAAAAAACCCCAGTTGACCCTATCAAAAGATTTTGTCAAGTCAAGCTTGATGATGCAGTTTGGGTGCTTTCTTTTTATATTTATGAATCTCACCATCTCTTGAAGATAAATCACATTATCTGAGATTTCGTTGCTTTTCATGAAAGCGGTTTGCTGTGGGGATATAATGACTGGCATTAGTGGTTTAATTCTTTCCATTAGCACTTTCGACAAGATTTTGTTGATGACGTTTGAAAGGCTAATGGGCCTATAGTCATTAAAGGTTGATGGTGTGATTTTTTTTTTAGTATTATTGTTACCCAAGTGCTAGTGATACTCCTGGGCAGCTGAGAACCGCTCAGAAAATCATTTGTAGCACTTAATATATCAGAGCCGGCTAAATCCCACATTTATGTGAAGAATTTAGTGGTACACCCATCAGGACCCAGAGCTCCGTTGGAGTTTAGGTTAAAAACTGATCTTTTAACCTCCTAAAGGGTGGCTGGCTTTGTTAGTTCCTGATTGTGAGCATCTGTAATCGGGCATGGTATGTGGTTTAGGAAGTGTTTATAAAATGAACCAACTGAAATATGCTGGTCATCGGTTAATAATCTCTTGAAAAAGGCTTCTGCTTCCAAACCTATGTCTGATTGATTATTAAACCAATCTCCCTTAGAGTATTTTCATCTTTGAGATCTGCAATCTAAATCTCTTTTCCTTTACCGATTTGTGGAAAAAAATAGTGTTTTGGTCACCTTGTGTGAGCCACTTGACCCTGCTTTTCTGCTTCCAGAACTGTTTTTGCTCTTTAAGAGTTTTGAGAAAGACCGTTTTTGAGGTTAATGAAATCTGATTGGGCATTTATGGTTTGGAAAAGGATCTCTTGTTGGCTGAGATTTTCTTCAGCTTTTAATACATTATTATCTATATTTCCAAACTTTTCTAAGTTCCATTTTTTAAAAGAATGGGCTTAAGTCTTTTTAGTTTCACAAATAACCTTACCAGTGGGGTTCATGACAAGGGAGATCCCAGATTTGAGCAACCAAAGGCTTGAAATCATTTCTAGACATCCAAACATCCAAAAATCTAAACGGTCCGGGGAAGGTCTTTATTTGGCTATCTATTCTAACCAGCATAGGGGTGTGGTCTAATGTAAATTTGTTCAGAATTTGGATGGAACTGGTAGGGAAGGCTACTCTCCAGTTGTGGTTGCTAATGCCCCTATCTAACCTCTTATATGTAGGATTCTAAAGCCTAGAATTTGACCAGGTATATAGGTTTCCCACTGTGTTAACTTCCTCTAAAGCATTTGTAGACAAGAAATCATTAAAATCAGTTATACTTCCAGAATTAGATTCATTAATAGATGATATAACATTGAAATTCCCTATTAATAATCTCTTTCTATCTGGAAGATTGCTTAGTTCAAACCAGAGACTGACCTTTCCTGATCTATTTGTTAGAGCATTTATGAAAATGATTTCCATATCCATGTTTAGATCAGGTTGATTAAAGTCAATCTTTAAAAACTGAGTGGACTGGTCTTTATAGATTACTTGTACTCTGTCAGTCCACATAATCCATATTTTCCCATTATCTGAGAACATGCAATTATCGAATTTCAACAATTTCATATAGATACTACACTCAGAGTTATCATGCATAGGCTATATTAAGCATAGAAAATTAATTTTATGCATGGTTATCAGTGATGTGTTAATTTCAATCTGATCAATGATGTGTTAATGCCTCTAACATTCCAAACCAGCATATGATGAAATTGGTTTTTACAATTCATATTTCCTACTTTTAGATCTTTTTTAGGGTGACCTTAAGGTCATTTTGTTAATCTGTGAGAAGAAATTTCTTTTCTCATGATTCAGTTCTTGTGAGGAAGGAGTATGACTCACCAAATCCAGCCGGAGCTCATTAGAACTTGAATTACTCGATCTGCCCACCTGTTTTTTTAAACACAAATTTGAACTTACCAGATCCTGCCGAAGCTCTTGAGAACTTGAGTTATTTATGTATTCCTATTTTTCATCACTACTCAAGGGTAGAAACCTGTTAGTAAGAATAGGCGAAGCTCAATCCAAAGGAGGGGCTAGAAAATCAGTATGAACATCCAAACCTAATCCCTTGTAATCAGAAAGGAAAAGGTCATCTTTTGAATATTTCCTTACTGGAGGCAAAGAGAGTTGCTTGTTTGGATATGATGTTTCAAGCATGGAATACTATATGTGATAGATTATAAATATGATTAGTTTGAACCAGTTCCTTGTTTAATTCTTGAGCAGAATGCATATGCAAGTGTGGTTCATTTTTTATCCTTTTCCATGACTTCTCCTAAAAGGGTAGTGAGAGGTTCATTAAATTTTTAACCGGTTGGTTTCCAAGTGTTTTTGGAGGTTTGGCCAGGAAACCTAATTCTACAGTTATGGATATCATGACCAAGTTTTAGACAGTGTGTGCAATATGCAG
>JAULKK010004689.1:0-10453 GCA_032355705.1 Rubia peregrina
CTAGCAATCTTTCAACAAAAAGATAACAAAAGAGATGTTAAATGTCTCAGAAAATACATGCATTTGACGTCACATCACATAGATACAAACCAAAAATATAGGGACCATGGTGTGACCCACGATCTCAAGCCCTAGTAATGTGGAACCACGGTCACACTAGCCTATAAATACAGGAAGAGCGACACTGGTTAAGGTAAGTGAGACTAAATTGAGAAATTCTAATTCTAGCTCTAAGGAAAAGGCTGACTTGATCGTCAGATTGTTTTCTCCAGAATCATTTCCAGAATTTGTTTTGCGGGAGGAGATATTTCCTGGTGAACAACGAGTGTTTTACCTGGTTGGATTGCCACATCACAAAAATATTTCACAATGAACACATAACCTTTTATAACAAATATGATATTATAAAATCGAAGTAGTCCAGCACACAAAATTAATAGCAACGAAAACAAAATCACTCATTTGAATCCAAAACACATAATCTTTCAACTCAAACACAACACCTCTCACTAAATTTGATGAAAGAATTGGGCGGTAGACAAAAACAAACATTACGCACCAAAACAAAAGGAAATTTAACACAACGGCCACTTAATATCAACATAATACATTGTAAACCTGTAGCATTTCATAATAAACATCAGATCTTTGAAAAATAAACCTCTTAAATTGGGGAAAACATTAAACATGCTAACATCATCAATGAAAAATTATCAGAAAATGGTTATGCTGCAAAACTAAAGAACATGCATCCTCATTCGACACCAAAACTATACATTAGCAAAAGAAACTCAACAAATGAACATCACCTTAGACATTAGAATAACCTTGACAGATTTTCCCCTCTTCTTCACCATTTTGCCACAATAAAACACAAAAAACTTCACATCTAAAACTAAAATTTTTATTAAAAAAATTGAACATAAAATCAAAAATGAAAATCTAAAAGATAAAAGATAAAATTACATGATATGAACGCAATTGAAACTTCATTCGACAATGAATCAGCAGAAATTGGGAAAAAATGAACCGGCAAAGAAGATCTAAAGTCAAAAGAAAAAAAGAAAGAGGAAGCGAATTTGAAGATAAAGTTAATTGTGAAAAAAGGAATATATACATGTATACATGTATATATGTAAATGTGTATATGTATTTATATATACGTGTATACATATATATGTATATTTGTATATATGTGTATATGTATATATGTATGTATGTTGACCGGCACATGCAGGCGTCGTTAAATACACACAGGTGCACGCGAGTCAAAGATAAGATTTATAAGTTACTCATTTACTCAATTAAACCATTAGAAAGTAGATAGCAGTAAGCTAGCATGTCATCCACGAAGAACAATGAGTTTAAGGGATACATATGCAGAGTTCATAGATAAGCATTATCAAGTGTGTGTGTGTGTGTGTGTTAGGAGTAGAGAATATGGGTGAGTTTTTGGTTTTGAAACAGTTAAACTAACTGGTATACACCTCTCAGTCATGTGACACTCAAGCCAGAAGATAATACCACGTCACCAGCGAGACAGCTAGGCAAACCCTAAATACGTACCTTGATGTACAAAAGGAAATTCACCTCAAGATAGAAGACGGTCAACACCCACAATCATCTTCTCAAGACCGCGGCCTGGTACGGACATGGGCAATGTGGACCACAATCAATGGGGATTACGCGATAAGCTGACTATAAATAGAGACTCTAGACAAAGAGACAGACAATGGCGTTTCTTCTGATAAAAATAACTACATATAAAATACTAATTTAGACATTGGAGCCGACTCCCAGGGACCTCCTGGGACCTTATATGTAGAAAGATTAAGCAAACTTGTTACCCCACACCAACTTTGGACATCATGCCGACCCAGAAGGACCCCCCGTATTAGTGCGGGTGGATTTTTCTTTCTCGGTTATCATAATGCCTGGGAGAGGCCTAGCTAGGTTCCCCATTCAAGATTTTTTTTGACGCGATAGCAAAAATTGCCAACAAGAACGAAGAAGATTACAACGATGTTGCGCGTGTGAGCAATAATGAGGAAAAGGGAGATTGTGAGGCAACAAGTATCCGCATTACACCAATGATGGTTATCCAAGTCCAACCAGAGACAAGGTAGGCCACAACACGCTAAACCTTATGTATGCAGTAACATTGACAATTATAAAAACAGTTTCACATGACTCTACATATACTTTCCCGCTCAAATCTTAGAAATTAGTCTTATTATAAAGATGCAATTACGATAACATAATAGTCATAGAAAGTAGGCGTATCATAAATAAATAAATAAACTGTACGATAAGTACTAAAAAATTACGACATAAATTGGGATACATGGTTGGTAAAAAAGGACCAATTAACCTCTATTCTGTTTCGTGTCGGAAAGCCCAAGATTGACATTTCCAGGGATCTTCTGAAAGAACTAAGAGTGGATGTGATAGAATCACATCAGTTCTTTTTTGTTGTTCTCACCATGATTTGTATGATAAAAAAAGTGGATAAGAATGTGCCAGTGGATAGGCGGCGTCTAAACACTTCAACAATGAGGGAGGGTTCATGGCAAAAATGGGGATTCTTCTCTGTGTTATGACGAATCCGTGGTTGGTTCGATAGTTTGAGTATGATCACAATCATGCTCTTGTAACAA
Organism: Rubia peregrina; assembly: GCA_032355705.1. Classification (NCBI taxonomy): domain Eukaryota; kingdom Viridiplantae; phylum Streptophyta; class Magnoliopsida; order Gentianales; family Rubiaceae; genus Rubia; species Rubia peregrina. The sequence goes on from JAULKK010004689.1 coordinate 2,658, forward strand.
CTCCAAATAAAATTCTTTTTAAAATGAGTTAGACTAAAATCCCTTAAGGAACCAAAGCTATGGTTAAGTTTTTTAGCCGAGAAAATCTACCTATAAACAAAGTAAACTCTATCATTAGAGGAGATGCATTGGGATTCAATGACTAGTCTTGTTGGAATCATCTTTGTGATGTTCGTCAGAAGTTAGATGTTGGAGATGCTTAATGGATGTATATGTACTCTCAGAAAAGACATGATAATAACTCTCAGTTTTACCATGTCATTCAGTGTGATGGAGAAGGAAGAGCATTTTTTGGGTCGATGTAAAGTCCAAGTTATCGTATTAGTAATTTAGAGATGTTATGACATTTGATACCACCTACAAAACTAACAAATATAGTTTGTCTTTTGCTCCTTTCACGGGGTTGAATCCAGTTTCATACTATACAGTTTGGATGGGGATTATTGCAAGATCAGACTGAAACAAGTTTTTTGTGGTTGTTTGAGACCTGGAAAGAAGCAATGGGAGGGATTTCCCCAAAATCTCTGATTACTGGCTCTGATCCAGTAATGAGAGCATCAATTCCTAAAGTATTTCTGAATACACATCACGGGCTATGTTATTGACATATTAAAATAAAGTTTGGAGAAAATTTGGGACATCTATATTTTAAAAATTCAGCTTTCAAGAAGAAGATGAAACAATGTCTCAAGTATACGAACAAAATTACAGATTTTGAGACAAAGTGGAAGGAACTAATGGTCAAATATGAATTAGAGAAAAAAAATGTTTGGCTTATGGAACTTTATGAAGATTGAGAATTGTGGGTTTCCATGTATAATCGCACTACATTCTTGCTGATATGCATACTACAAAAAGAAGTGAATGAGTTAATTCTTTTTTAAAGATTATGTTAATAGTACCACTAGTTTGAGAGAATTTGTTGAGAAGTTTGATCAGGATGTTACGAGGACTGAAAACAGGGAGAGAGTGGAGGATCACAAATCTGAAACCGAAGTTTCGTCTGCTTATCGATAAAATTTTGTATTGAAGCATCATTGTGCCATATACACAACACAAGGAACTTATTTAAGAAGTTCAGTTCCATGTGGTCTGATGTTGAATTGTATGGGGCCGATGCTATTATTTCTGAACTTGACAAATATATTGTGAAATTCAAGTGTGGAATAGTAACCAATCATAGAGTGGTGAAGTTGAATTCTTGCAGATTGTGAATGTTATTATTTTGAGTTTGCAGGACTTCGATTAGGGATGTCATTGGGTGGTGACGTTGAATTCTATTAACTTTGAGGGAGATTGTGAATATCATTATTTTGAGGTCTCGAGACTTCCATTAGGGATGACAATGGGACAGGGTGGGTACAGATTATGGTACATCTCATACCCGCCCCATCACCCATTGTGGGTGCAACTTTAAAATCCACGTCGCCATATCCGGTATTATACAAATTCTATTCCGCCACATCACCCACTTGGGTCTCCCCTACCCACTTCATATACATTGTACTCATCCCACTTATATCTCTAAGAGTAGCTATAATCCACTTTTTTATAATAACTTTTATATTAAAATTGAATAAATATATTTACATGAAAATAGTATATTAAGATATATGCAATACGAATAAAAAATAATTTAGTTAATATCAAATTAGCGGGTATATACTGAGTTTAGTGGGGTGGGTGGGGATGTGACGGGTGTGAATTAATATCCCCTCTTGACCCACCACCCATGACAAGTATAATTTTCATACCATACCCATTTCAACCCCACCAAAACTACCTCCATACCCGCCCTATTGGGGCAGATGAGCGCGGACCTCCACCAAAACCCATCCCAATGTCATCCATATCTTCCATGTGTACATCTTATAAAAGTGTTCTACAAACTTTACATTGATGAAATTCCTGATTACTTCATGAACGGAAGATGGTTGAAGGGGGCAAACCGGTTCAGGGTGGAAGATAAAGTGAAGAAAAGCTCTGAGAAACAAACAAACACCATGAGGTTTAGCCATCTTTGTTGAGAAGCTACTCAATGAGCATGTGTTTCCTACCAAATTGAAAAAGGCTATAATTTATTTTTAGATGGTATAAGGGAATTAAGAGAAAATTTTCTCAACTTTCACTAGCTAAGGAAAAGAGCGAAGAATCTTCACTTGTGTCTTCATTAGAAGAAATTTCTAAAGAACTTGAGATTCTTCTAGATCGCAGGGTATCTCAGAATAAAGGAATATATAAAGAAACAAAGGAGAATGATAACGTCAACAAATGCCAAGTACAAACAGCCAAAAAAGTGGCACAAGAAAATAGGGGAATAAATTATGCTATTTACGGTACTACTCTAACCTATGAGGGATGGCAGTGAGGGTGAGTTTTGGTATGCTCCGCTAGCATCCGTCCCAATATGGCGGGTATGGAGGTAGTTTTGGTGGGGGTGGGGAGGGTATGAATATGAAAATCATACCCTTCATGGGTAGTGGTCAGGCGTGGATATTAGTTAACACTCGCTCCATCCCCACCCCACCCAGTAAACCCATTATATAATCACTTGAAGAACTTAAAATGACTTCAATGGACAACTTCCTTCAACTTCCTCAGGTGCACAAAGATTAATAAACACAAAAAGCTGAAAAATGAAACGAATCAAAGGCGCCGTGAGTGTTGGTCTGAGAAGATCCAAGATTGGAAAGAGGACTAAGACTGCCAAATCGAAGAACATCCGAACGTGCCCGATGGAAAACACAAGTCTGAGAAATCAAAACTTGTACCGAGGTTTAGAGATGTAGAAGAGCTCGAAGTTTGACCAGCACTTGTCCCAGACTATAGCATGGTCAAGGCGACAGTCGTCGTTGAAGGAGGTAGGGATTACAAAGGCCAACGTCGGCGCCGATTGCTACTATGAAGATGACGTCAATTTATGTTATGGACCTGGTGTCGATTAGACCTCCGCGTCGTTATCACCTTGAGGCACGCGAGGGAGATGAGGTCTGTTCGCTGGCAATCGAAGGTGATCTTCCATTCCTCTACGACGCGAGCGAGAGGGGTAAACAATTTTTTTACTGATTAATTTAGTTAGTTAAATTAGATTTAATGAGTCAGTGAGATTAGATTGGATGGATGGATATGATTTGATGTACAAATAAGGGTGTGTGTGTGTATATATATATATGTATGTATATGTTTATGTTTAATCTTACATGCATGAACACTTGAGAAAATCCATTATCTTCGTGGAAGATCTCTTTTATCACTCTACTTAGTTGTAGTTAAGACGTAACTGGAGTTATAAATTGAACATTTGAGAGGTATGACAACGACCTCCCAAATATGGTCAAGTGTAATCCAAGTTTAAAATCTCTCTCCATGAAATTGCACTATTATAACTTTAAATGTTTATATATACTGTGTTAGATGTGGAGTTGTTGTGGAAGACTCACCCAATTCCCTTTATACTCCCTCTGATTTTCTAATATTAGCTCATACTTTTGGACACTCATTTTAACAAATAGTGAAATAAATGGCGAGGATTGCATTGAAAATACAAAAAGTAAATTGATTGCATGAAATAATATAGGATTTGTCAAATATAGAAAGAAGTCAATATAAAAAAATAATCCAAAATGAAAAATAGACCAATGTTAAGAAATATGGAGTATGAGATAACACCATTAATAAAAGTGAACCGTCAAAAAGATAAATTTAAGAGTTAAGTGATAAAATGACCCTGACTTTAGGCCGAAAGTGCCAATATAATCCTGCAATCTCAGAAAGTGCCAAAATAACTCTTGAACACGTTGACTTTTTAGTCAACTGATTCATGGCCAAATTTTTAGGAAAAAGACAATTTTGCCCTTGAATTAAAAAAAGGTCTAAGTGCTAAAAATAACCCTAACTTTAGGCTGAAAGTGCCAATATAACCCTGCAATATCAGAAAGTGCCAAAATAACCCCTTGACCACGTTGACTTTTTAGTCAACTAGTTTACTGCCGGAATAAGGTGAAAATACTATTTTGCCCTAATTTTTAAAAAAGAAAAAAGTCACAAAATATGAAATGACATCCTTGGACCTTACTTTATTTATCATTTTCTCCTATTTTCCTCTAGAATTTTCTATTCTTCCCCAAAAAATTTCTCGCTCCACCATTCTTCCTGCTTTCTTCATTCTGAAGCACAAAAATCGAGTTTTCGCCCGACCGCTTCTCCTTCGAATTTCTCCTCTTCCCATTTATCCTCCGCCCGACCGTCGTCGAAACTCTCTCGTTTCTTCCTCCTTAAATACCACATCCAGCGGCCCTGCTTCAATTCTCCATCGCAGGTCTTAATTACAGGGGAAGAAGCGGCCCTCAATTATACTATGAGGTAGCTCATGACGAAGTACATGAGAAGCTTCCGGCGATGACAGAGACTAGAACGAGAAGATGTCACGACTTGGGTTCGGTGAGGAGTGAGGAAGGGAAGAAAACGCGTCTTCATTTTATTAACTATATACTGAAATAACCCTGTCTTTTATATCAGAATTGTAGATATAACCCTGACTTTATTGACTACGTGCTGAAATAACCCTGTTTTATATTAAAAGTGCAGATATAACCCTGACTTTATTGAATATGTGCTGAAATAACCCTGTATAACTGTGAGGGGGGTATTTCGACCAAAAAATAGATTTTAGTTCAAGGGTATTTTAGTCATTTTCTTTTTTCTCTCTGTCGGAATTTACACGGTCAAAGCCGAAAAGTTAGACTTTGGGTATATCGGCACAATTATTTCAAAAGTTAGGGTTAGATTGACACATACAATAATAAGTTAGGGTTATGTTTGTACTTTCTGAGATTGCAGAGTTATATTGACACTTTCAGCCTAAAGTCAGGGTTATGAATGTAAATAACCTTTTAATTTATTAGTGATGAATTTAGTTTAGGCAAAAGTCTTGGGAAAGATCGTCTTTCCATAGGTTTATGGAAATACAGAGTTTAATTAGCATAATAAAAGGTAAAAGGTCTTAGTTGCAATATTAAAATTTTATTATGCAATGTGTAGAAATTATAAAGTTTATAATCCGATTCATGCACCCCAAATTTTTTATCTTCATTTATTCTAATTTGTACTTGAAACCTTGGTCTTTCCATGGCTTATGGAAAGACCGTCTTTCAGGAGGCAGACTCTTTACTTTATTGGTGCTGATTTAATTTATTTGTGCTGAATTCAGTTTATTTGTTTTGAATTTAGTTTATTGATGCAGAATTGAATTTTGAAGTAGTTTATTTTTTTTTCTTCAAAAAATGAAAAGAATGACTTCCAAAATGATGTTTTATTTGTAACATATTCTATTTAGACTTATTACTTAACCAATGACTGTGGAGAAGTAAAATAAATAAATAAATATTAATTAATTAATTTTTCTTTCAATATTAAATTTATTGGTACTGAATTTAGCTTAGTAGTACTGAAATGTGATGAAATTAAACCCAACTGAACATGACCTTAGTGTTTTGTATGCAAATGAAATATTGGATAGAATGGCCCTTTTACCCCTTTTGGGCCTTTAAGATTTTATTTAAAATGGACTTTAGTTACTTCAAACAATAGACAATGAACCTTTAGCACATGTGTACTGCTATCACATATTGATGAGGGCAAAATAGTGTTTACTTACAAGTAAAAGTTGGAGCATTCAAAACATTTACGCGAATTTTAAATTGTTGGCGTCAGTATTAGAATTTGATGAAATTCTAGAGTTTTTCATGTGGAAACGACCTTCTAAGAGAACTCACTTGCCATGAGTGTTTGCAGTAGCATTTTATTATTTTTAGCACATTTTTTGTTATGTTTTGATAGTTTCGCGAACATTTTTATTTTTATGTTTAAGTTGGTAGCGATTAGGGTTTACTATTTAGACACTTGTTAGTTTTTTTTACATGCATTTTTTATATCGAATAAATCTTGAGATTTTCCTCCTTAACTATCAATTTTCAATATTTCTGTGAAATCAACTAAAATTGATCCCCAATTATTAGTATTTTGTGCAATCAACAAAATCAAATTTTATTATTCTTGGACCATCCAAGCATACACATTGCATCACATTTATAATAAATACTCTTAAAAAGACACTGTTTATTACGATACCTGGATCGAGGTACATTGTTAGAAGCCTTAATTCTCGATGAGCCAAAATCATAGGTAGCAAATTTAGAAGTAGGAACCTACAATCATAGAAGTGTGGCAAAATATCAACAATATTATAAAAATACGTCTTATTGTACAAAATACATACATCCAAATATAAGGTGTACAACCCTTGTTATGTCCACTTACGTAAAATTGATATCGTAAGAGCATTTCTAATGTAAGAGTTGAGAACTACCATTAGCAGTGAAATTCTAAAACAAAAACTCTCACTAGAATTTTACCTTTTGACTCATTCAAACAAACCCCACAGAAACCCTAGTTTTGAAGAGGTTGCCGCCGCTGCCATCGACCAACCAACATGTTCTCCCCTCATTTTCTTTTACTTTCTGTTTCTTTTCTAGTACTTAGCTTATTTAGTTAGTCGGTGGGATGGAACCACCCACTCAGCCACTATCTTATCCTAAATTCTTCGACAAGTCTCCGCAAGCTAAGTGAGAATCCGATGAGCATGGATGAAACCTAGAAGTTGGCAGGTGAAAGAGCTGACCAAGGGAAATACATAGTAGCCAACCCCAACCCCGACTGTGGCATTGAGTCATCGTTCCCAACTCGATCCTTTCGTAAATGCCTAAACCACATCCAACGTATTTCTCTTTTCTTAGCCCATCCCAAAAATTTATTTCCACTCTCTCATGTCTTATTGTCCCACAATGTACGTCGCGGTCGGTTGTAGCCACGAAAACCTCTTAGTGGCATCGATGGATTGACAAAGTGATCGATTCGACGAGTTTGTCTGTATTGGTGGTGGATTGCGGTCATCAGCCAAAATCAGTCATCCTGTTGCAGGTTCATGGTCTGACCCTCTGAAAATAGAATATGTATTTGTCAAATAGAGTTTCTAGCGTACAACGGAGCCCCCACTGGCCTACAAAACCACATATGTCAGAGGTTTTGAGAGTAATGCTTCTTAGAGCATACATACATTTAGGATATAAAGATTTGCGTTGTAGCGTGACTTCCCTGGATGAAAGTAGGGTTTTAAGTTAACTTGTTTATGTCTAGGTTAGTTGTTGGTGCTCCCGTGACTCCGGCAAGATTTGGATTACATCCCATTGCGTTATTTGGAGAAATATAGTGACAACCTCCAAAAAGGTTCTCAAAATCATAACTACAGAGTTGTGGCAACCAGGTGAGGATAAATCTGGCCAACATTGAATTAACATGGAGACATGCAGTACCAGACTGCTGCTTCAAACCAAAACAGAACTGTTCTCGAAACTCAATCAATAGGCATTTCCCATCACAGATAAGAGAAATCCAGCGATAGCCTCCCCAAAAATATAGAGTTGATACAACCCGGTGAAGATGAAGATTGCAGGAGAGAATCGAGTAGCAGATTGTCAATATGGCATGCGAACCTCATGACAGTTTCTTTTCTGGAAGGCTTACCCCACAGTGTGTGAGCCAAATGAATGTGTTCTAGAAAATTTTAACAATATTAGATATAGTTGTTAGCTAGGAGATGTGCGGCTCAAACCTAGCAGAAAATGAATGTAACAATCGTACAATTTAATGAGAATGAGAACATATTCACTTCAAAAAATGTAAGAGTTGGTTTGTTAAAAGTCATTTGACACGTCATATTGGTAAACACTTTATTCATA
>JAULKK010004708.1:0-10451 GCA_032355705.1 Rubia peregrina
ACATTCGCTCTACCATGTCGCAAGATAGATTGAGTGGACTAGCTACACTTTCTATTGAGAATGAATTAGTTAAAGAGTTTGATTATAAGAGTTTGATTAGTGTTTTAGCTTCTAAGAAATCAAGTAGAGCTGTTTTAAGTAACTGAAATCTTCTATCCTATTTTGGAGTTTAGTATTATTTTTTATACCGTTAAATTAACTATGTTTTGAGTGTATATGGGGCCTCTTTTTTTGTTCGCTTCAGGCCCCAGAAAAGCTAGGACTGGCACTGGTCATAGTGAAACAGTCCCACACAAATCTTTGTAATACTAGTAAATATTTTGACTTTCGTGCCAACTTTATTTTGATTATTCAATATAGACGGTGCTTACGAATATTGTGATCATACATCATAAAAATCAGATTGAATTCACAGTTCATTAACAAAACTTGAGAGAGGTCATTTCCCCTTCTTCAAAAGAACAAATGATGACATTGCAAATGGTGTTGGGTATCTCTTCAAATCCCAAAAAGTTAATGAATGAGAAATTCAAGAGTTTTGAGCTTATGTATGGGCAACTCAAGGGATAATTCATGAATGGGGGATTCCAAGAGTTAGATACATGAATTGGACAAAAAAATTAGCTGCACTTGAACTCTTATAAATAGAGGGAGAGTTAGGGAGTTTAGGTGTGAGTTTGATAGACATTTGTTCTAGTATTCAAATCACCTTTCTGTATTTGTAGTTTGGGTTAGGTGGTCATGTGTGACGTAATTCCTAACATCTGTAATATGTCTGGCCCATTGTGGGCAATAAGATTAATTTGTTTCTGTTCGTGGATGCAGCCAAGATGTTTGGTGAACCACGTTAAATCTGTGTTATGTTTTTCTTCCGTCCTTTTCTATTATCCTAACAAGTGGTATCAGACCTAGGCGGTGTGCAACAAGTGGTATTAGAGTAGGCGGTGTACAATAAGTGGTATCAGAGCTGATGGTTCTTTGTTCCATTTCAAGATGAATAAAGAGAAGAAAAATCTGAGGTTGGGTTGTAGAAAATAAGGGTGTAATGTTATGATTGTATTCATGATCTGGGTTACAGTATATAGAGGTACAAAAGACCTATACATAAAAAGAAAACGGAATCTATTCTAAATACAAGTAATATTCACATAATATTCTATTCCTCAATACCCCTCCGCAAGTTGGAGCATGGGGATCAATAATATCCAACTTGCCAAGTAGTGACTAAATCTGAGTACGTCCGAGAGATTTGGTGAACAAATCTGCAGGTTAATCAGAAGTACAGATATGATGAGTAACAATAGTGTCAGACTATACAAGATCACGGACAAAAGGACAATCAACCTCAATATGCTTTGTATGTTCATGGAAAACCGGATTTACCGTAGTATGTAGAGCAGATTTACTGTCGTAAAATAGTCGCATAGGAGCAAAATACACAAGGCCTAAGTCCCGAAGCAAAGACTTAAGATATAGTAACTCACAAAAAGTGACTGCCATTGCACGATACTCCTCTTCAGCAGAAGAACAAGAAACTGTAGGTTGCCTCTTAGTTTTCCATGAAATCGGAGAATTACCAATCATCACAAAATAGATAAGTACATGCATAGAAACTGAGCCACGGGAGAAGAAAAAAAAAGGAGTAATATGCCTTACTCTAAACAAAGACAAATGCGCGTAAAACTTAAGCTAACTTGGCAAACCAATTGTGATGAGATTGTCGTAAACAGTAAAGATATTTCTGAAGCCGACAGACTAGGTTGGAGGTGCGTGATAGCCATGAGGGGGGCGTATAAAAACCTCTTCGTGAAGATCATCGTGTAGAAAAGCATTATGCGCGTCCATCTGATGTAGTTCCCAACCATGAACGACTACAACAGACAAAAATAGGCGAACTGAATTCATCTTTGCAACGGGAGCAAATGTGTTAGTATAGCAAGTTCCCTCAATCTGAAAACTACCCCAGAACCACAAAACGATCTTTGTGACGTTCAATGGTACCATCAGCTATGAACTTGGTATGATAAACCGCTTGCATCCAATTGCAGTCTCATCCGGAGAAAGAGAATCCATAGTCCAAGTCTCATTCCACTCAAGAGCATTAATCTCATCAGCCATAGCATCACACCAATGAGCATGCTTTGACGCCTTTAAGTAGGTGACGGGATTTGCACTAGAAGTTACTGCACCCAAAAATCTAAAATGCATACTAGAAAATTTATCGCAATTTACATAATCAGTTAAATGATGGGAAGCATCTGAGGATACTGATGGTGCGGGACTGATCGAAGCAGTGGGAGTGGTTTAGCAGCAGTCATAGAGAAGACGTAGTCATTAAGTTAATCAGGAGGTCTACGATCACGAGAACTCTGATGAGAAGGCAGCTGATCAGCCAAGGCAGGCGGTGACAAAGTGGCGTCTGGCAGTGGGGCCGAGGCTACGGGACCCACGGTAGGCAGTGGCAGATAGGTAGCTAAAATCGGCTGCAGCAGAAGAGGTGTTGCGGCATGGTCAGGAGGAGATTTTTCTGCAGTCGAGGGCGGTGGATGGAAAGATGTCGCGGCTGAATGAGAAGGGTCAACGGCCGCAGTCAGCATCAAATGAGGAGCCACAGCCAAGGGAGAGCTGGTGAGATCATGGACTGACGGCGATGTGGTGACGTCATTAGTTTGATCCGACCGACGGGCAGGACACAATGAGGGCATCGAATAATCATTAAACCAAGGTTCAGATTGTGATTATGCAGGCTGAACAGGTACATATGATACAACAAACAAAATTTAATCTTCATAAAAATTAGCACCTCAACTATTGGAAGAATGAGCATGATTCCAAATCATAAAGGCGATAGCCTTTCTTGCCAGAAATATACTTGAGAAAAATGCATCGTCAACTTCTTGGAGTAAACTTGTCACAAAATCTGGGAATGTATGAGGCATAACACAAGCAACCAAAGACTCGCAAAATCTTGTAGTTTGGAGTGCGGTAGTAGAGTAACTCGGATGGTGTGCGTCCATTAAGTTGTCGGTGTCCGGTTAATCAAATATGTAGCAGTGAGAACATATTCTCCCCAAAATAAATTGGAATATTAGCTTGAAAACTCAAAGCACGAGACACATTTAACAAATCACGATGCTTACTCTCTACGTGGTTATTCTCATTGTTGTATTAACCATAGAAGTCTACAAAATAATGTCGAATTCAGCAAAGTATAATCTCAAAGGTAGAAATTATGTACCATTGTCTACACGGACAAAACGAATAGAGCTCCCAAACTGATTCTTGATCAAAGCATAAAATTGTATAAATCTGGAAGTTACATCTAACTTCACCACTAATAAATAAACCAAACAGCTCAGGAATAATCATCAACTATCGTTAAAAATAAAATGCACCACTAGAAGATGGTGAGCTATAAGGCCCCCAAACATCACAATGTATTAATTCAAACAAAGAATTAGCATTTGAAGAACTTAAAGGAAAACTATGTCTAGTCTATTTTGCTCTACGACACATAGAGGAAGAAACATAAGTACTATTTGTGCAAAAATTAAGAGTCGGAACAGAAGAAAATACCATAGAAGATGGATGCCCACTATGTTGATGCCATAAATCAAATGAAGATGGAGAAACTGAAGCAACTGCCGGAACTAACTTGGGGATATGAGACTGAATTCGCGTATCCAGCGTATGAAACCAATAAACCCTGATTCCTGTTTACCGACGCCTATCACAGTCCTCATACTGATTTTCTGTAAAATGCATTAATTTTCAGTAAACAAAGCTAGTTTTTTTTAAGAAGACAACAATCTAGAGCCTGGTAACAAATGGCATCGCAAGGTACGTATATAAAACACATAAGTAAGAGTGTTATCTCCAAAATGTATAGAACCATAATGTGTAGAAGATGACACATATCCATCATGCAATCACACATTAACATATTCGATGCATTCATAATATCATTAAGAGAACTTTTGGCACCAATCATGAGATATGAGCTCCCGAATCAAGAATCCAAAGTAAAATAGACTTACCTGACCCATGGTCAGAGATATAATTGAACTGATTAAATAAATTAAGGGTCGTACCCCATTGGTCATTAGACAGAGCAGGATCAAAATTGGATTGAGTAGGGGTGCTTGAAGAGGCGGCCGACGCAAATCCTGGCGGCGACATCACCGCACCAGCAAACGAAGGCTGAGGGCGGCGAGGCAGCTGGAACATCGAGTGCAATAGCGATTGGCAGAGCAGGCGTGGTGTTCTTCTCGGCGTTGGGTATGTCCCTCATCTCCGTGAACCATTTTGGATACCCGGTGATCTTGAAACGGGTAACTTTGTTGTGGTCCTTACGATTACAATGCGTACAAATGAGATTCTTGCGTTCAGCTGCAATGAGATCTCCATGTGAAGATCCTAAAGGTGGTAGCATATGCCATGGAATCATTTGAAGAATCGCAAGATCGAATGATAGATTTTTTTATTCTCCTTCCGAGGCACAAGGGCATGCACTCGCATGACGAATGACAGCGATTCTTGAGTCATGACATTGGATCGCAAGGTGTGATTGCCTTCATCTAAACCGAGGAGAAATTGATAAATCATCTCTTTCCCACGATCATGAAAGGCAGCAACATCATAAGTACATGTGCACAATGATTTGCAAGCTTTACATGTACAAACCCAATGAGGCTGAAAAGAGTTGTAGTCATCAAACAACTTCTTGAGTTTGCCGAAGTAGATGGCAATAGTCTGACCATTCAAGACACTAAAAAATATTACTTTGTTTGAATCATCTAACATAATATTTTAAATTTAGTAGTATTTTAATCTTTAATTAACTGAATTTAAAATTCAAAATTCAAAATTTATTTATACCAAGTATATTCATAATTTTTCTTTAACTAATAAATATGCTTTATTGTTTAGGCCGTGATTTTGAATTTACTACTATTCAATTTTTGATGTTCCACTTTAGAAAAAAAATCTATTTGCAATTTTTGATTATGCAAAAGAAATAATGTCATGCATAATTAATATAGAAACTATGCAAATTTAAATAAATACTCTCTTGATCGATTAGTAAGTGGTGCATCTACAGGAAATGAAATTAATAAACTCATCATTCTACTTCATATCAAAAATTAAAAATTAAAAGAAAGATTAAAAAAAGATTTATAACTTAAAGAAAGCTTAGTAGTGGAATATGACAAAAATTTATACAAATGTATCCATTATTAGTTGTAAATCTTAAGGAAGGTGATTTGTAATTTAGTTATTTACTAACTTACACATATTTCACTATGAATTTTAATTTTCCCTATCATCACTCATTTAGCATTTTGATCTAGTGGGTCAAAGAGTAATTAAAATTATAAAATGGCCAAGATTTGAATTAAATGACCCAAATTTAACAAAATTGAAGGAAAAAAATCAAAACCCAAATATAAGAAAATCAAATACTATATCAGGCCCTTAAAAAATTTGGACCACTGGATCGGGCTGCCTATGATCACTACCGGTGGATACAACAATAAAATTCACCTCTATCCAATTGAGAATTATATTTTATCATCATCTACTTTGAGTTTTCCTATCCATTTCAAATCCATTGTACTCACCCCACTTATAAGTTTAAAAAAACCAAAATTTACTTTTAAATAATAATTTTAATATTAAAATTTTGATAATTATTTACATGAAAATATTGTAGGTAAGATATGTGCATTAGGGATAAATAATAGTTTATTATATGTTAAAATAGTATGGGTAAGGTATCGAAATCACTATTTTCTAACTTGTTCAAGATTTATTATAAAGTTTTGAATTCTGTTGAAAATTTGATGTTATAAATATATTGTATGCATCTATGATACGAATTAGAGTTTCAATTTTATTTATTAAATTAGGATTTTAGTAGAATAACACTATACTTTTTTTTACTGGGGTTTTTAGTAAGGTAGTGTGATTATTTTAGATTTTTTATGAATAAAGCCAATAAACTCGGTCATGTTGGCTTAGAAGATTTTGACAATATTTTAATTAGGATTTAGAATATTTAGTTTTGGTTTGATTGGATTAGATTTGGTAAGTATAGATATGACAAATTCAGTCAGGAATTCATCCAATATTTGAATTAATTTATTTGGATGAATTTGGTCATCATTAGATTAAATTAGGTATTTTAGTTTAATATGATTTTAGCTTTTAAAATTTGCCATAAGTCATTCCAGATTATGGCAGGAATTACCAAATCCTTGTTTTCTTTGGCTTTGTTTGACATAACTTATAAATTGTTTTGCTTATAAGCAAAACACTCTTTAGTGTTTGATAAAGTGCTAAAAAGTAGTTTATTTTGAAAAGCATAAGCTATTTTTTTTTGGAGAAAATCAAAAACTGGTCTCCTCATACTTTCATAATAAGCCAGTTTTGCAAAATAGAGTCTTTGTATTCTTAAAGGCCATACCTATGTACTATACATAGGTGATAGTTTTCAACATTTTAATATCCTTTGACACCTTTTTATCAATCATATATTCAGAATTTGAGTTAATACTCTTTGCTTGCGAGTGATCCATTGTTGCTTAATCTTTCGAGTTAATTAAGTTAGCAATACCCTTCAAATCCGTGAGCTAATCTTGCGGGCTAGTTAGTAAACAGTTTGTGCAGTTGTGATTAGGGTTGAGCAAAATCATCTTATTACGGTCAAGTAACCTTCAAAATTTTGCAATCCAAAATCTTCTTAAGGATATTCATATAAGTTGGTATCAGAGCTTAGTGAAAATATTCGGTGGCCGTAAAATCAAGAGTTTTAGAGCTTACCATCATATTAGTTGGTATCGGAGCAACTTAAAAGTTCCTATGACCATCATATCAGTTGGCATCAGTTGGTATCTTAAGGGGTATATCAGTTGGTATCAGAGCAAAGTAAAAGTTCATGTAACCATCATATCAGTCGGCATGAGTTGGTGTACATTCATATATGTAATTTTATATTTAGATTGATAAAAAAAGAAATAAAAAAATTGAAAAAGTAAGAAATTCCACCATCGTCGGTCATCTTCAGCTCCGATCACTGCCAGTGTCTCCAACCGGTTAGCTCCCTCTGCAACGGCCACTCACCACCGCTTAGCTTCAGATTCGATCGCCATCGTTCTCAGTCCCAGCTTCTTACCAACATTTTTCTCTCTTCAACGAATCGTTTTTTTGCGACGCCGAGCTCGTTTTCTCCACACCTGCTTCTCCGAACGTCAAATGTCCCTACAGGGTCAGCGCAACCCCGACGAAGAGAAATGCATCGCAGAAAACCATTCCAGCAAAGAAGCCGACGAGTGGTCCTCAAGTGAGAAAACACACCCAGGCGCATGAGATTCATACACACGTAACTTGAACTCGCATTAATTACACATGTGACACCAGGATTAATTTTTCATCTCTTGAGTCATCCAAGTTATTGCGAGTGCTTCAATTTCTCGCAAGTCGGTCTATTTCTGGTGAGTTATCTCGTCAGAGCCACATCAACATCCAAGTCAGCGCCCCAGTCATTGCCTAGTCAGCGTCCAATCATCATTTTTTTGTAGGACTTTACAGGGACGAGCGGTGGTGGTGATAGGCTGGGCGTCGAGAAATGGTGGAGTTGGAGCGTTGATGGGTGAGTTGGGTTGTGGTGGCGTCGAGCGGTGTTGGGTGGTGGCGGGGTGTTAGAAGGGTGGGGCTGGACGGCGGAGGTGGGGTTGGTGGCGGGGTGGAGGCTGAGCGGCGGCAAGCTGATGGCAGTGGTGGTAATCAGAGGGCAAAATTGTCCCAACAATTTTAGGTTTTAGGCCAAAGGGCATATTGGTCATTTTACGTGCATTCAACGCCAGAAATTGTGTCTTAGAGTTATATTGGCACTTTCATCAACTAATTAGGTTAATATTTGCACTAAAAATCATCTGAGTGTTATATTAACACTTACTCAATTAGGAATGATTATATTGGTAAATATCCCAAGAATAAATAAGATGTCCAGAAAGAACATTGAAAATTGGGCAAAAGAATCTTGAGTGAGAATAATCTAGCTGTTATCTTGGTATCAACTATCAAGAATCCTAAGATATTGATATACAGATGAAAAGGAGATGCTGATTTTATACAATTAACTTTGTTGACAATCAAACACGGCTTGAAGATGAGAGTGACTTAGTAGTAATTGATAGATGAACCATGCTTTACTAACATGATTCGGCCAACTATTCTCCATTTTCTCCCCAGAATTAAGTAGTAGTATGTAAGAAACACGGATCAAATGAGTAATACACAGCTGCATTTTCTATTCAAATGCAGGTAAAAACAAGCCCCTATCAAAAACTCGGAGATGGGACAACCGTACATACATGAAACTATGAAAACGAGTTATACTATGAGCTCAACTGGCGGTACACAACTGTTCCCAAATTTGCAAATGAAGATACTTAAAAAATAAAATAATAATATTGAAATTTTACAAACATTCATAAAAATTAATTTAAATTAAATAACCCCTAAAACTTCTGCCCCAATGAAGGGACTTGTTGAACAAATACTACCTCCATCGTGATAAAAATGGCATAGTTGTCTTTTTAAAGTTAAACTGGCCCAATTTCGACAATTTCGTACTATTACTATACATCCAAAAATATTATCATGTAATATATTGTTAAATTCATTATAACATAGATTTTCACATTATTATTTTTTAAGATTTTTTTTACAAACATAAAATAAAGGTTTTTATTGATGCGGTTGACAGCAAAAGTTAAGTTATACAATTTTTGTTGGGATGAGGGAATGTGATTTTCAAAATATAACTTTCATGTAACCTGCTTAGGGATGACATTGGGTAGGATTATGGTGGAGGTATGTCCCACATCTGCTTCAATGGGTATGACATGAAAGTAGTTTTAATGAGGGTACGTGAAGCGGGTATGAATATGAAAATGATACCCGTCATGGGTAGTGTGTCAGACATAAAATATTAGTTCATATCCATCTCATTCCCACCCGTCTCACTAGACCCGTTATATACTCACTAGTTTTGATATATAATAAATTATTATTTATTCATAATGCACATATCTTGACTATAATATTTTTATGTAAATTTTTAATATTAAAATTATTATTCTCCCTCCGTTTCTTTAATAATGACACAATTTCCATTTTGGATTATTTCATTTATATTGTCACACTTTTCATTTCTAGTAAGATTCATTCAATTTCATCCACTCATTCTACTTTTAACATTCTACATTCAATTTCATCAACTCATTTTCTTCTCCTAAATCCAAACATGCCATTGTTAAAGAAATGGATGGAGTAATAAAGTAAATTTTACGTATTTTTAAAAATATAGATAAGGTGAGTATAATGCATTTGAAGTGAGGAGAAAGATCCAAGTAAATAATAAAGTTGGGGTAAATTTTATATAATATCCGCGGAATGAATTTTATAAAATATCCTTATAGGACGTATTTTAATGTTGTGGTGGTTATCATTTAAACATGCGCAACATTTATTCATGGGCACATTTGCACATAATAATTAGTTGATATATTAAGTTAGTATGGTTGAATAATTCCTTTTAGTAAAAGATTAAAGAGATTTTCACACTTCTAACCCTAATTTAGGTTGAAAATGTGAATATAATCATGAAAAATGAGAAAGTGTTAAAATAACCTGAACTTTATAATAAATGTGTATTTATAACCTTTTTGACTATTTCCAGTGTTGACTGGAGGAATTGGCCGTTGACCGAACCTGAAATGATAAAAATACCATTCCCTATAGTTAAATTCACACTTTACCCCTTTTCTTCTTCTTCTTCTTCTTCTTCTTCTTCTTCTTCTTCTTCTTCTTCTTCTTCTTCAGAAACACTCCCCCCCATTACCCCCAACCACCGCAAGCCACCACCCCCACCCCCTCTTCCCTCCACCACCACCTCCTTCCGTCCAACCCAGGCCAGCACGTATCCCATAATCAACAATGCACCACTTCTTCTCTCCACCACCATATTCTTCCGTCCAGCCCATCTCGCAGCCTATAATCAACAATCCACCACTTTTTCTCTTCACCACCACCTTCTACCGCCTAACCTAGCCTAGCCTACAACTAATAAACAACAATCCACCACTTCTTCTCTTTACCACCACCTCCTGTCGCCCAGCCCGCCCTAGTCCGCAACCCCTAATCAACAATCCACCACTTTTTCTCTTTACCACCACCTCCTGCAGCCCAGCCCACCCTAGCCCGCAACCCATAATCAACAATCCACAACTTATTCTCTCCCCCACCACCTCCTGCCGTCCCGCTCGTATCCCAGAATCCACAATCCACCACTTCTTTTCTCTACCACCCCTCCTATTCCCCAGCCCCTCCCATAGCCCAAAATACAGTCCATCGCTTACGAACTCAATCTCCGCCATAGATTCCGA
>JAULKK010004719.1:0-10450 GCA_032355705.1 Rubia peregrina
TTTAATTTTATTCTTTAACTTTTGAATGAATTAATCTACTATATTTTGGTATTTTAATGGTCGAATCAAATTTAATTTTTTATACATATTTTTCCGGTCTCCCCTAAAGGAAAATATCGGTTCCGCCCCTGGTGGCCGAGTATGTCAGCTCGGTTGTTGTTTGTTGGTTTTGACTTAATTTTCCCGACTATGTTAGCTCTTTTGTTTGCTGTTGGCTGTGACCCTATGTGCCCGAGTATGTTAGCTCGGTTGTTGTTTGTAGGTTGTGACCTAATGTGCTTGATTGTGACAACTCGTTTGTTGTATGTTGGTTGTGACCCTATGTGTCCGAGTATCTTAGCTCGATTGTTGTTTTTTGGTTGTGACCCTATGTAGCTCAGGTTCTAGTTATGCATCTTATGCTTTGTGGGTTTCGAAAATAGGTTCCAGCACCAAATGTCATCCTTGTTCATTTATACGAGACTGAGTGGTGCTGGAACCTTATATTAAAATCATTTGTGCTTCTAAACTAGGCCTAAAACGTAATTGATTGAGAAGGTGCTGCTAATTTTGTACTTGATGTGTGTTTCTTGTGTTATGCAACCACAGGTGATGAAACCGTAGAACGGCATTTCATGTTGTCAATGAATTTGTTATTAGCTGCCACTCACTAGACCTCACATTTTTGCAAAATAATAAAAACTAAAACAATGTTTTTCATACAAAATGATTTGATGTTGCAACATAAACATGCCCACTGATTACAGCATGTTTACATGATAAACAAAAGCATGCAACAGTACCATTTCACAAAATAACCTGACCTGAAATGTTAAGCTTAATGTTGGTTACCATCTAGCCTATCTAGCTCTTTCACAATCTTCATGATCTTGTCAGTCCTGTTCTGGCTCATTAAAAACTGAACACATTCCCTTACTAGACTGACATCTGCATCTAGGTCGTTCTGAAGTAGCCCCAAACGTGCAAGTGCATCTTTTTTTATGTGTGGAACCGAATACCTGTTGTCTCCCTTGCATTTCATAACCTAATCATCACAGCCTGTAAGAAGATAAAAATCTTATTGATAGTGTCAGCCCTCAACTCCTCATATGCCTTCTTCACAACCTCTACTAGTTCATCCACAGTTCTACATGCATTTTCCATTGGAGACTTTGAATTGATCGAAAAATCCCAAGGTCTAGTATGTTGAGGTCCGGTGAGTTTGCCGGTTGTGAGTGCATGATTATTTGAAACCCATCACTGTTAGCAGCCCTCAGAAAAGAAGCAGTCTTGCTTGTTGTGTGTGCTGCTAGTGCATTGTCTTGTTGTAGATATATTTTCTTGCTTGACCCGGGTGACCACTTACGTTTGATTGCTGGTATGATTTCATTCACAAGGCATGTAGTCATGACATCCCTATTGCATTATTTCTTGGCCTTTGTTTCAATCGTACCCTTGGGTCGATTCTTGCTTTTCCTCTTTGCTGCCACCTGGCCAGTAATGGGAATATGCCAATCTTTCCATCGAATATTACATCACCATTATCGGCAATATTAGGCCTAGCTACAGCACAAATGAACATAACTTTTGGAATGTACCCTTTATGTTGATAGGTTCTATATGGATTATCTTCTTCGGGTAGTAGGATGTAATTTGCTGATTTTTCGGATAGGAAAAACCACTTTTCATCAAGGTGTATCACACTGTACATGCTTTTGAACTTAAATGTGGTTGAATGCCTTTCGAACCCGAGATGTGAGCATGCATATTCTACTATTTGAACCGTGTTTTCTTCTCTAAGAAAAGACTTGATAGCATTGTTGTGTTTTTAGAGTTTACCTTTCTTTATTAGTCGGTGTATGGTGCTCTTGCTAACATCGCATTCGGTGGCTGCCCTCCGACAAGTTTTACTTAGTAGCAATGGGATAGCCTTGAATGCTTTTTCATCAAATACCTTGCATGGTTTAACTTGGCCTGGTTTTTTGCTTCCCATATTGAAAAGAATCCCGACTGCAACTTGGTGCTTTACGATTGACCAGATCCAGGTCACCATCCTCAGGGTGATGTCCCATTTAGGAGCTGCCTCAGCTGTTTTGCCGTATCCAACCCGCCCATATTTTGAAGTCACCGTCAGGAAATGCATCACAACATTGTGCTTATCATCCGTCAAATTCGTGAAAGTGTTACAATAATATTATCATACAATCTGTTCTAATTTGTAGTAGTGTCACCACTCAATCCATCACTGAGAAGCGGGAAAAAAACATTCATACCAAACAAGGTTAGGCTCGAGAAATCTAGTCAACAACTTTCATTTTAACATGTTATAAAAGCTTGAACTGCATCGACCTACCTCAGTTAGCTGTCGAACTTGACCGCATCTTTCTGATTCAATGAGAACCGAATTATGTAAACATCTTGAATTTTTTTCACCCAGGTACTTGATTTTTCTACTAACAGCCAATCACTTGTCCCTGCATTCCTTTCTTTCTCATGATTCCGTGAGGTTGAACACAAAGAAATGAATGGCAGAGTTAACTTTCAACACTTCATTTTAAAAACTACCAAAAAAATAGCAAAAGGTGATATATCCTCTCTAACCTTTAATTCCTCTTCAGCTTTTTTAGTCTCTTTTAAAAGGCGGCGGCATTCATCGATAAATGGCAACTTGCAAACAACCTTCATTCAAAAAAAAATACTGTCACTATGATACTCCATTCGACACAAAAAATCAAAGAAATCGTTCAAATGAGGATAACTTTCCACATGAATCTCTTCCCTTCCGCATCCATCTCAAAATCTATAATTGTGTGTGATATCTTTGGATTTTGTTACTATTTGTGCTAATTTTTGTGTTGTTATTGTTTCTTAGATGTCTAATACTACTTTCCCACTGTTATTGCAATCGAGAATGAAGTAGAAACTGTAAGTTTTCTTTTTAACATCTATGATGTTTTAGATACCGTTGTTGATGTTTCAAGTTCTATCTTTGATCTTTCATGTTTAAGCTCTAAGTATTGTTATGTGTGTCGGTGTAATGTTATGTATGCAACGGATGTTCAGTTTTGTTCTTTTGATATTTTAGTGTGTATTGTTGATGTTTTTAAATGTGATATTGATGTTTCAAATACTGTATTTGATGTTTTACAATGTAGTTGCCAGTGAGGGTATGTGTGCTATTGTGATGTTTTAATTATCATATGTGATGTTTTATATTTATTTCACAAGAATACTTTCCAAATCATATATTTACGATGTCATTGATGAGATATTAAAAATATGCTATGAGGAGTCATGAACCTAAAGGTGTTCCCTTGAACAGAGGACTGAAAATTAACCTTTGACCTTGACTGTGGAGGGAAAATACACTAACAAATTACTGAAATGACCAAAACCGTTTGTAGCAATTTAGCATGAGTTTCTCTTTTATGTGTGTTTAATGATGGAAACTATATATATATATATAAACACTATTAAGTGGTGTTTGCACTCTTAAAAATATTCATCAAACTTTTATGATTTTTTTAACATATTAAAAGCACATTTAATATATCCTAAAGAAAAATTACAAGAAACAAATCACACACGTGCACATGTAGGCAAAGACACTTAACTAAATTGCGACTAAATTCAAAAGAAAAAAATTATAAGTTATTTAAATATAAAAGGTGCAAATTTCATTTGCACGTGAACATTTATATTTTTTCTAAATTTAAGTTGGTTGATTTATGATCATCCAAAGGAAATCTTGAGAAAAAATTATTAAATTTCACTATGCAACTTGATTGAGAGTTTGAATGCAAGTATTCATTTTTTCTAAAATGAATAACTTAATTCCTTTTTTTAATGCTCATGAATCAGCGACTATTCAATCTTTGTCAAAAAATTGTAGTGTATTAGTATTAGACTTGCTTGCTTTCATGGTTCAAAGTAAAATAATTAGTTTACACTAATTCAGTCATTTATGGATCTTTGTGTGTGGGTGCGTGCATGAATTGAATATGACGTAAAAATATAGCTTACTTACATCTTAAATACTTTTCACATTAATCAAGGCATACTTTTTATATATATTAAAAACACATTCATTATTTTCTAAACCATAATTGGTTAAATAACAATAGCTTATATGCATGCATACGTATTTCTCATAACATACCCAATCCGAAAAAATTAAGAAAAAATAGTTTACATACATGCATGGTGCATGCAAAATTTTCATAATAGCACGTTCTATCAAAACACATGCACTCACACACTCGCACACAACTTGCACTCATTAGTATTAAGTAGGAGTGTCAATTTTACACTCTCAATTTTGTCCACACGAACACTTCTATATCAAAGGCAAGCTATATAACCAATAAATTTATCTTCTTCTCCAGAAACTGGCTCAGCATGGTAGCATCGCCCTTTGTAATAGACAAGGCTGGTAAGTTCATCTATCCATACAATTGTCCACGTACTAGTAGAAGACTCGGCAGCTACAGCGACACCTGCTTCTTCCGGCGGAACTCCGGATTGAGTTACTCAGAATGCTACCATAAGATTCCATCTAGGAGTATTGCCTTACATAAGTTAGCAAAAGCTCTAGCCAAGTTGTCTCAATGCAAAAGTGTTGAATTCCTCCAATAAATTCAAGAACGAAGAAGGAAATCAACCACACTTCTATATATATCCACCTAACACCACCCTTTCTCCCACTCTCAAAACCCCATTCAATTCATACATGCACGTACAATTCTCATTAATACCACGCCCTATCATAAATACATACAAACAAATACTTGCACCCAATTTGCACTCATTTTTAATATGGTACGTATTATATTTTGCACTCTTAAAATATTCAGCAAACTTTTATGATTTTTTTTTTACACATAAAAAGCACATTGAAGAAAAATTATAAGAAACAAATCACACACATGCACATGCAGGAAAAGACACTTAATTAAATTGCAACTAAATTCAAAATAAATAAAAAAGATTTTCCACAAGTTATTTAAATATAAAAGGTGCAAATTTCATTTGCACGTGAACATTTATTTGTTTTCCTAAATTTAAGTTGATTGATTTATGATCATCCAAAGGAAATCTTGAGAAAAGATTATTATATTTCACTATTCGTTAACTTGTACTCCGTATTCGTTAACTTGATCGAGAGTTTGAATGCAAGTATTCATTTTTTTTAAATGAATAACTTAATTCCTTTTTTTAATGCTCATGAATCAGCGACTATTCAATCTTTTTCAAAAAAAATTGTAGTGTATCAGTATTAGACTTGCTTGCTTTCATGAATTGAATATGACGTAAAAATATAGCGTACTTACATCTTAAATACTTTTCACATTAATCAAGACATACTTTTTTTATATATTAAAAACACATTAATTGTTTTCTAAACCATAATTGGTTAGATAACCATAGCATATATGCATGCATACACATTTCTCATAACAACATACTATGAGAAACAATTAAGAAAAAATAATATACATGCATGCATGCAAAAATTTCATAATAGCACGATCTATCAAAACACATGCACTCACATACTCGCACACAACTTGCACTCATTAATACTAAATAGGAGTGTCAATTTTACACTCTCGGATTTTGTCCACATGAAAACTTTTGTATTAAAGGTAAGCCATATAAGCAATAAATTTATTTTCTTCTCTGGGAATTGGCTCAACATGGTAGTATCGCCCTTTGTGATGATCAAGGTAGGTAAGTCCACCTGTCCATATAATTTTCCACGTACTAGTAGAAGACTCGGCAGCTACCGCGATCCTGCTTCTTCCGACGGAACTCTGGCTTGAGAAGTTACTCGGAATGCTGCCATAAGATTCCATCTAGGAGTAGTGTCTTATATAAGTTAGCAGAAGTTTTAGCTAAGTTGTCTCAATGCAAAATTGTAAAATCCCTCCAATAAGTTCAAGGACGAAGAATGAAATCAACCACCCTTCTGTATATATCCACCTAGCACCACCCTTTCTCCCACTCTCAAAACCCCCCATTCAATTCATACATGAACGTCTCATTAAATTCACATCTTATCATAAATACATGCAAGCACATACTTGCACCCAATTTGCACTCATTTTTTAAAAAATAAGGTACGTATTATATTTTACACTCTTAAAATATTAATCAAAATTTTATGATTTTTTTCACATACTAAAAACACATTTAATATATCCTAAAGAAAAATTATAAGAAACAAATCACACACATGCACATTCAGGCAAAGCACGTAATTAAATTGCAACTAAACTCAAAAGAAAAAAAATATTTTCCACAAGTTATTTAAATATAAAAGGTGCAAATTTCATTTGAACGTGAACATTTATTTATTTTCCTAAATTTAAGTTGATTGATTTATGATCATCCAAAGGAAATCCTGAGAAAAGATTATTATATTTCACTATTCGTTAACTTGATAGAGAGTTTGAATGCAAGTATTCATTTTTTCTAAAATGAATAGCTTAATTCCTTGTTTTAATGCTCATGAATTAGCGACTAATCAATCATTTTCAAAAAAATTGTAGTGTATCATTATTAGACTTGTTTGCTTTCATGGTTCAAAGTAAACTAATTAGTTTATGCCAATTAAGTAATTTATGGATCTTTATGTGTGTGTGCATGCATGAATTGGATATGATGTAAAAATATAGCGTACTGATAGCTTAAATAATTTTCACATTAATCAAGGCATGATTTTTTTTTACATATTAAAGACACATTCATTGTTTTCTAAACCAGAATTGGTTAAATAACAATAACACATATGCATGCATACATATTTCTCATAACACCATACCATATTGGAAACAATTAAGAAAAAAAAATATACATACATGCATGATGCATGCAAAAATTTCATAATAGCACGATCTATCAAAACAAGTTATGATTACACTGGATTATTTAAGGTAGCCTCGTCATCGTAATATAGTAAATGTAATAATTGATTCTGTAGAGCCTGATTTATCAAGATTTATTCCAGATCCTGGGATTTGATTCCGAAACCTGGGATTTGCATCCACCTGTAATAATTGACCTGGAACCCAGCAACAGTAATAATTGATTTCTAGAGGAAAGCAGAGATGGCTTCACTCGAGTCGGGGCACAGCCCGACCCAATAGCTATGGCGGGATAGGTCCAACGACGGGAGGGTTGGCACCTCGATGTCAGAATCTGTGAGCCAGAGATCACTTGTCAGAAAAAAAAATTGCTTATATTAGACCCCGAATTTTAAAAATCTTATTTATTATCTTCTGTTATTTATAGTTTGCCCCAAATCACATCATGAGATAATCTTGTAAGAGTACGTGAAAATCTTTTAAGAGACGTACTCTTTACGCTTGTGATACAACTAACGTAATATTCAAACTAATTTTCTGTATATAAAATTATAAAATATAAAATAAAGAAAGCAACATGTTCTAAGCATTTTGTATTTTACAATTATAAAAACTCCCATTGGTTTTTTTTTATATTGGCACTCCTTCATTTTTTGGATGATGTTTTTATATTGACACTTTCCTCTTTTAATAAATTCTAGATTATTTCCATCCACAATATACTTTTTACTCTCTTAATACAATCTTCTCCACCCATTTTACTTCATAAAAAAATTGTGCCCATTATATGGTGCCAATATTTTGGAACCAAGAGTACAACATAAACAGAGATAAGTTATTATATATGATACCATATATTTTCACATGCAAACACATCGTATTATTACATGTTGAATTTATATTGTAGAATATTATATTTAAATTTAAAGACTATATTGAAATTTAAAAAAACAAAGTGTTTGTTTTATAAACTTACTCATAAAATTCAGCCTAGAATATATTTTAAATCAAGTGATTCAGCCTTTTTCAACCGTGGAAGAAACAAATTTGTATTTCTCAAATTTTCAAATCATAAATAAGGAGCATGAAAATAGAAACTGAAAAGCAAAACACATTACAAAAGCAAATGGATCCGGTGGGCCCCATGATGAATCACCAGTCCAGTGCCTAGCAAAAAACTGAATAGATTAGGTCCAAAACAATTCCAATTGTACTGAGCCCCTTTGAGTAAATACTATGAAGAGTACACTAGAGAATATCATATATCATATATATAGTACAATAGAGGGGAGCATCATCAAAAGTTTATCTCTCAATCTTTCAGCTCTACCGTTCACGCATTTCTTGAATCTTTGACTCAGGTCAATCAATGGCGAAATTCAAGAGCTTCACATTCGAGCCTCCTTCCGATGTCCACAAGAGTGGAAAGTACTGGGGCAAATGCACTACATGTAAGAAGAAGCTTTTTGGTTCTCAAGGCCAAAAACACATGAATGAGGAGGTTAGTTTTGGTGAAAATAAAAGCTTTTGGGATTTGAGGTTCAAAGATTTAATTTTCTTTTGATTAAAGATCAATCTTTATGTTCAAATACTTGATTTGTATATCCTAAATGCAATTTTTTTTCACAAAAATCTGTATAACTAATGTTACTTTGATTTTGAATTTTTAGGCTATGGGGAAGAGGGAAGCAGAAAATCACAAGACCAAAATGACCCAAGCCACATTCAATGCAGCCCAGGAGGCCGATATGTAGTAGGCCCATTTGGTTTTTATTTTCGATTTGGGCTCTGAGCCCATATGCTCTTCCTTTCATTTCTTATTTTAATTTATTTTGCGAAAATGATGATTTTATTATAATTGGGTATATTTGTGTGATTTACCTTACCATTCAATCAGCTAAAGAGGGCCAACATTTGGTAGACCCATTTTAATTTTTTTAATATTTTTGGTCCTCTGAGCCCCTATGCTATTCTTTTTAAAAAATTTAGCAAAAATGATAATTTTATTGTGAATTGGCAGATCATTTGGCCCAATTTTATCAAGATAAGTGAGGCCAAATTTATCAACATTTTCTTGCATGTGTGTGTGATTTTCATGTTTAGCAATTTAATATCATAAATTAGATGGAAAACTTGCCAAGAGTCATTCAGTGGACTAAATGTGCATTTTATAACTTCTGACTGATCAGTTTCTATTACAAAGTCAAAGGTGCATTTTACCCTTTTTACCAAAAGCCTTTTTATCATATTCCCCTGAGAATCTCTAATAATCACAACAATCCCACATTTCTTATTTGAACTTTTCCATGATGCACCGGTGTTTATTTCTTAAGCCATTAAAGGTTTTTGCCATCAAGTTTTACTTATGCGTGCAAATGCTTGTGGCTTAGAGGGAGAGCGAATTCCCCTGAATGAATGGCTCTGTCATAGTAAACTATATTGAGGGACTCCAGACATGTAAGGAACTCCAGTGATGGGAACCTATTCAAACACATACAAGCATCCGTCGACTCCAAGAATATACATTTCATCTTCAGGAGATTGGGCATCCTCCTCTTAAGTATGTTGATTGCCTTATGCCCTTATCCTCAAAAGAAAGTGATAGCGTTCGAAAGCTCGCCGAATTATCCAAACATCCAACTTGTTTATCGCCTTTCAAGTCAAAAGTTACATGCTCATTCATGCGCAAATACCTTAAACTCTTCATCCTCCACAGAGTACTTTGTTGTTTTTGCAAATGAATAATATCTTATAAGCACATTTAAGGTTTTCATCTACAACGGCAAAGAATATCAAAGATCTAGCTCTGGGACAAGAAGGCCTCGAGTAAATGAAGTGATTTCTTCGTAGATTGATGCTCAGCCGGTAGCCCTCAAAGATTACAGTACTGAATTCGTGCTTGTTCTGAAACTCCATATTGTCAAAATCGGAGGTAGGAAACGAGGCATGTGGTTTAGCATGCCTTGTTACTAGATGCAAGATGTTCTCCTTCTCTGACAATATCCAACTTTCTGTAACATTCTCTGACATGTGGCTCAATCAGGTAACATTTTGCAACATTTTCCAAGCACTTGGACTCAATTTTCTGTATGAATCCCTCTGCGATCCACAACTGGATAAGCTTGCTCACAGGATACATGTGCACCAGGCCCGACCCAACTGTTGAAGCACATGAAACATTTGTTTCAAGCCCCAATTTTGATCAAATTTTGGGGCCCCATTTTTACTAAAAAATCTACTAGGTATTATGCCCAAGTCAAAGTCCAAACTCAAAGATATTAGTTTGGCTTCTCCTCTGCACACAAAAACGAGAATGAAGTCAAAGTCCAAACTTAAAGCTGAAATTAAATTCAAAGATATTAAATGCCCAAGTCAAAGTCCAAACTCAAAGACCAAAGTTTGGCTTCTCCTCTGCACACAAAAACGAGAATGAGGCTCTGCAATAATGCTTCAATTTCAAAATTATAGGGTTTCATCATCATTCATCCAATCATCTATCCTTCTTCTCCACTTTAAGGAAGAATTCCAGTTAGTATCACATTTTTAAATCTTCTAATGTTTTGTTGGGTTTAGACTTTTGTGTGCTATGATAATGAACTCGAAAT
>JAULKK010004746.1:0-10450 GCA_032355705.1 Rubia peregrina
AAGTAAGAAAAAAAACGGCAACCAAATGGATGAAAATTGGAGTAGTCTGATGTAGTACAAAAATAATGAAGAGAGGAGACTGACCAGATAAAACCAGAGTGGGTAGTCTCATAATGATGTAGACTGCTATGGAAAAATCATCATACCAAAATGAATAGTGAAGGCCAGAATGATAGAGCATCGATAAACTAGTTTTTGTACTATGACGATGCTTCCTCTCTGTTCGACCAATTTTCTCTTGAGTGTAAGGACATGAAATCTTATGATGAATGCCCTTAGACGAAAAATGAGTTCGCATGCGATGATTGACAATAGGTGAGGATCCCCAGAGGTCACAATGAATTAAGTCAACTATGTGTGGTTCACATATTTAATTATCTTTTCAGGAAAGATGCTTGCCTTTAGCCATCTCATAAGAAGTACATAAATGAGGCATAGACAGCAAACTAGTAACTGACAAACTACTAGTCTTCTTCAAAGATGAAATATTGGAAAAGGGAACTTGTCCTAACCGACTATTCCATAGCTCAAATGAGGCCTTGACTTTATTTGAATTAACAAAAGAAACTAAAGCAACACCACCACAATCTAAAATTTAGAGACCTCCCTCACTTTGTCCTCGGCCCACGAGCTCTTTGGTAACCTTGTTCTAATTAATGGAAGAAGTGTCATAAAAACAAACAATAATATTTTGATCCCTTGTTAACTTGGCAATAGACAGTAAATGTTTGGAGATATTTTGACAACCAAGACATTAGATAAAGTGAGGGAATCAGAAATCCAGAAATTACTAATATGGGAAATATGTAAAGAAGAATCATTGTCAAAATAAACACGACGATTACTCTCATAAGGATCAAAGCTATCCAGTTTGGAAGCTGAAGTAGTCATGTGGTTTGTAGCACCAGAGTCATTGTACCAATCAGGATTGGCATTCAGTTGCTGATAATGTTGCTGAGATGTGTCCGTAGAGTTTGTAACATCGTCGTGAGCAACATGTGATAGTTTGTAATAAAATTCAGCAAGACGACTGGGGGGATGCCACCACTGGAAAACATAGTTAGGCCACCCACCTTGTGGAGGAGTATCGATGTCGGCTGACAATGGGTTTCGACCGCCGCCTCTGCCATAGCCGTGGCCTCGGCCGCCCTCCCTTACCAAAAACTGCAACGTTCCCTGCCAAAGGTTGCTTGTCCTTTCCTAAGTTGTTTCTAATTTATTTAATATTTTATTAGAAGGTCCATCTTATAAGTTCAAGTAAAATTTTGACCTGAAACATGAAACAAAGTGGAAATAAACAAAGCTTTGGTATTGCAATTGGTTTATCTCCCTTAGACTAATACATTGATTAATCATCACACGCCCAACTTTGTATCTAATAAACTCTGCTATGTGGAGGTCTTTAATTTCAGTGAAGTATAATTTGATTCCTTGCAAACATTTCTGTACTGATCATAGAATTCTTCAATGATCCATGATTTGTCTGCATTCTGCTTAGTTCTGTAGGTTTTAAAATGTAGTTGTGTTTTGTAAAAATGCCTTAGTTTTATTGCTGATGGATTTGTTTAAACTTTGCAGACCAGTACTTCTCTAAAGTTTACAGTTCTGAATTCAAAAGGACGTATCTGGAGATAGGACAATGGTGGTTGATGGTGGTGGTGCAAGTGTAATATATGCTGATACGGTGTGTTTCTAAGTGTAAATCTACATAGATTATCGTTTAGCACATAGCCGTAATCATAGGCTATCTTCTTATCTCGCAATTTTGTTATCGTTGAAAATTATGAATATTTTGAAAAAAGAAATTTGATTTAGTATACAAATGTGCTTTAAAATTTCATTTACTAAGTAAAAAAATTATCCAAAAATTTATGGATGGTTTTGTAACTTCCCTTAATTTTCTACCCCACTTTTTAACATGTACACATGTATTTTATGAAACAAACCTAAACGTGTTCACACGTATTTTACGAAACAAATTTGAACATGTACACTCGTATTTTACAAAACAAACTTGATTTTCATAACTTTCCCAACATATACCACAAATGGTTTTTTATAAAAGGATTGTGAGCATACATAAAAAGATGCGGAGAAATCCATAGCTCAGATAAATCTATTGAGTGTTGGGATCCTAATTACTTCAACTATTTTACACAAACTGAACAATATACAGATATATAGATGGTGTTTATTTCCAATTTTCTTCGTGTGCAGAAAAGGTTGAGATAGAGGTTTATCTGGATTGTTTTATGTGGGAGACGATGGGGCGTATAGTCTCCTGCACAATTATTGGCAGTGCCATGAAACGTCTTAAAGAAAGCGACCTCGACTCATCCCAACAAATTATTTTAGTGACATTTACTTTTAGAAATTTGTTTCAATAATTTTAAGCCGTTTCACTTTTTGTAATCATGTCAACCCGAAGAATTTTCTGGTTCACTTTATTCCGTTGATACTAACCGGTCTTTTCATTTTGAGGGCTTGCATTTTAAGAGATGGAAGCGAAAAATGATGTTTTATCTAACGATGAAAAAAGTTTCTCATTTATGTACTTCCAACAAACCTGTACTTCCTGAACATCCAAATGATAAAGATGGGAATAGTTTGTAGACTTGGGAGGATCATGATTTTCTTTGCAAGAACTACATCCCGAATGGATTATCTAATGATTTGTATGACTCCTACAATTCAGATGAATCTGCCAAGGAGATTTAGGAGACCATGCATAAGAAGTACGACACTGAGAAGGCGAGAAAAATAGTATGCAGCCAGCCGCTACTTGAAGTACCTATTGATTGACGAAAAATCAATGGAGGCATAATCTCACGAGTTAGAAAATATTGCCCATGAAATTATCTGAAGGTATGCTCCTTGATGAACAATGTTAGGTTGCTGTTCTTTTTGGCGAATTGCCTCCCTCTTGAAAATATTGTAAGGGTGTTCTCAAGCACAAAACAAAATAATTTTCTCTAGAAAGCGTCATCACTCGCCTGAGAACTAAGGATGAAGCTCGACAACAAGACCAAAAATAGGAGTTGCTTTCTATCTCAAACAACAACACTAAGGAATCCACTCCTTGTGTTTTGAAGTCGAAATGGCAACCTATGAAGAATCAGAACAGGAAGAACCACAACCACTATGAAGAATCAGAACATGAAGAACCACAACCAACATAATCCTCATAAAGGTCAAAATGGAAAGCAGTCACCACTATGAAATGGCTCTGGATAGTTTATCTTTTGCAATGGTAATAATCCAGGTTATATGGCATACAAGAGTCATAGTAAACCTCGAGCTGCACCATAAGCGAATCTGACTGAAGAGCAATTGATTGCGTTGATTTCAGAAATTAACCTTGTTGGTGGAGTAAATGGATGGTGGATGGATACTGGTGCATCATGTCATGTATGCTATGATCGAGGAATTATCATGAGGATTAAAAATTATTTTTGGGAGATTCCCCCACTACTATCGTTTCTGATACAGGTTATGCGGAATTGAAGTTTACCTTTGGGAGAACTATAACTCTCAAGGTTGTTCTGCACACTCTAGAGATGAGGAAGAATTTGGTTTCGGGCTTACTTCTCTACAAGGCTGGATTTACTCAAACATTAGGGGTTGATTTGTATACCATCACTAAGAATGGTGTTATTATTGGAAAGGGATATGCAATTGATGAAATGTTCAAGTTGAATGTTGAAATTAATAAAATTTATCCTTCTACTTATATGGTGTATTATTTTAATGTTTGGCATGCAAGGCTTCGTTATGTTAATAAACGCATAATAAAAAATATGAGTAACTTAGGTTTAATTCCTAAAGTATTGTTAAATGATTTTTATAAATGTGACTACTATAGCCAAGCTAATATCATAAAAAATTCTCATAAATCTGTTACAAGGGAATCTGGACCATTAGTTTCGATTCATTATGATACATGTGAACTCGATGGAGTATTAAGTTGGGGTGGAAAACATTACTTTATCACATTGATGACTGTTCTAATTATACTTATGTTTATCTGATAAAAAATAAAAGTGATGCTCTTGATGTTTTTAAATTACTTTTAACAGAAATTGAAAATCAATTTAGTAAAAATATTAAAATATTTCATAGTGATAGATGCATTGAATATGATTAGAGTAAGTTCATAGAATTTTATAAATTAAATGGAATCATACACGAGAGAACAACTCTCTATTCACCTGAAATGAATGGAATGGTTGAGAGAAAAAATAGAATACTTACTGAATTGGTTGTTGCTATTTTATTGAACTCAAGTGCTGCATTATTTTGGGGTGAAATTTATTAAATATATGTTATGTACTTAATAGAGTTCCTAAATCAAAATATAAAAATTTCACCGTATGAAATCTTGAAAAATAAGAGACTGGATCTATTTTGTTTTAGAGATTGAGATTGTTTGGCTTATGTTAGAATTCCTGATCCTAAAAGAAATAAGTATTTATTGGTTATGCCATAAACAGTAAGGCATATGAATTTTATGACTTAAATGTACGTGTAATTTTGGAATTGAATGATACTTATTTTTATGAGGATGGATTTCCTTTGAAATCAAAAAATAGTAGGGGAACATCCTCGAGAAGCATTAGATTAACACGTAAGAATAATAATACAGAATTTGAACCTAGAAAAAGTAAACGTCCTAAAATTTCTAGGGATTTTGGTTCTGATTTTTAGGCATACACTTTAGAAAAAGATCCTTCCAATTTACTAGAGACTTTAATGTCTTTAGATGATGATTTATGGAAAGAAGCCATTAATGATGAATTGGAATCTTTAGATTCAAATAATACTTGGCATTCAGTGGGTTTACCACCAGGTTGTAAAACAATAGGATGTAAATGGATACTTAAAAAAAATTGAAACCTGATGGAAGTGTTGAAAAATATAAGGCATGTCTGGTGGCTAAAGATTTTAGACAAAGAGAAAATATTGATTTATTTGATATGTATTCTCCCGTTACTTGAATTACATCTATTTGTGCAGTTTTTGCACTTGCTTCTATACCAGATTTAATTGTGAATCAAATTGATGTAAAGATTGCCTTTTTAAATGGTAAATTCGAGGAAGAGATTTATATTGCTCAACGGGAAGGATTTATTATCTATGGACAAGAAAATAAAGTATGTAAATTAGATAAATCTCTTTACGGTTTGAAACAGGCACCGAAACAGTGGCATGGAAAAATAGACAAACTTGTCATCTCAAATGAATTTAACGTGAACGAAAGTGACAAATGTATTTATTATAAATTTGAGAATGACATTTGTACAATAATATATATGTTTATATGTTGAGGAGTTGCTAATTTTTTCATCAAATACTCATGCTATGAATGATGTGCAATATTTGCTCAATAATAATTTTGATATGAAAGATCTTGGTGAAACTAGTGTGGTTCTTGGAATTAAAATTACAAGATCTTAAAATGGAATTTCTTTTAATCAATCTCATTATGTAGAGAAAATTTTGAAGAAATACAATTACTTCAATTGTAAACCTTCTTGTACTCCATATGATCCCAATGTAAAGTTATTTAAGAACACTAGTGATAGTGTCAGACTGACTGAGTATGCGAGCATCGTTGGCAGTCTTCGTTATGCCACTGATTGTACTAGATCCCACATTGCTTACGTTGCTTATGAGGTTTTCCCATGCTAATACTTATTCCAACCATGGAAAACTTGAAGACCAAGTGTCTAATCTCACTTCTATGGTGAAAGCATTGATGACTCAATCCGGGGAAAAACCTCATGTCAAGTCTTGCGAGATATGTTCTTCTCTGCATCCTACAGACGCATGTCCTACTTTGCAAGATGATTATGTGGAAGAAATAAGTGCCATGGGGTGGGAAGAGGCCAAGGTTACCAAAACCAATGGTACCAAGGAGGTGGAGGGTATCAAAACCGTCCTTATAATGTGGCTAACCAAGTCCACCCAAACCTTCATTATTGGAATGTACAAGGTGGCCAAAATGGTCAACCCTACAGCCCTCCTCAACAACCATACCGGCCACCGCAACCGCAATACCCTAGGCTTGGTGATAAGCCCATAATCAAGGCAAAAGTTTGGGGAAGTCAAACCAAGAAATCATGCAAGTGATTGGGAAGTTGACATTGTGTGCGAGCAAGAATGAAAAGCACCAAGAAAAGATCGACTCTAGTATCAAACTTTTAGAGATGAAAATGAGCCCAATGGCTCAAATCTTGAGTGAGATGGAGGCTAGAGATTCGGGAAAAAATCCCTCTCAACCGGAGATCAACCCTCGTCCAAATGTTAGTTCCATCTCATTGAGAAGTAGAAAGGAAGTGAGGGAGCCCCAATGGAAGGTTGTTGTTGAACGGATGGTTAAAAAGGAAGAAAATGAGTATAAAAAGGTCCGTGAAATAGCCAATGAGAAGAGTAATGAAGGAGAAGAAGTGGAGGAAGAGAGCTTCATGCCAAGGTCGGGATCAAATCCCGAAACCTCATCCCCTCCACGCAAGAAGTCCAAAGGGGCGAAACCATCATTTCCGGAAAACTTGAAAGAAGGGAGGACCGAGGAGGACACCAAATACATCTATTTTTGTAGATGTGAGGTAAACATTCCATTCATGAACTCTATAAAGCATATTCCTAGTTACGCTAAATTCATTAAAGAGCTGTGCCCACTAAATAGAAAATAAAAAATGCAAAGCAAGAAGAATAGTGGAAAAGTGAGAGTGTCTCCACCCTTTTTGATGAAGAGTTACCTCTTAAATGCGATGATCCAGGAATGTTTACAATTCCTTGTGATATATGAGGGAAATGTGGTAACAATGCCATGCTAGACTTAGGTGCTTCTATTAATTTCATAGCATACTCTTTGTATGAAAGTTTAGACCTAGGAACTTTGCACAAAACTGGGGTTGTCATACAACTAGCCAATCACTATATCACATACCAAAAAGGTATTGTGAGAGATGTGTTGGTGAAAGTGGACTCTTTGACATTTCCCGTTGATTTTTATATCCTTGATATAAATAATTGTAATCATGATACACCTATTATGTTAGGTAGACCATTTTGAAAAAACTTCAAGGACAATAATTGACGTCCATAAGGGAACATTAACCATGGAATGCAATGGGCGGAAAATAGAATTTGACACAAACAATTATATTTCTCATCCTAGTAAATACCATTCTTTCTAAGCTATTAATGGCATTGATGAGGTAAAGCAAGATGTGTTTGAGTCGAATGATGGTAGTTCCTCAATTGCTATCATGGATAATGTTGTGATTGCAAATATTATTAGTACTAATTTGAAGGAAATCAACTAAGGAAAATATTCTCGTGGGGAAGCAACTTCCAGCACCCTCTTTGTGTCCAGGGTAAAGAGTGCAAACTTCCAGCACCCTGAACATATAGGTTTCCCTCCTTCTCTTGAGACAAGTTCGGTGGAAGAGTGCAAACCACCACCGAATATGCTTAATTGTTAATCTCTTGGGGAAGGACAGAAACCTACAAATGCTCTTTCAATTGATATTTTCATGGACCAAATGGGAAAGCTACTGCACATGTTAAGAGAGCATGTATGTGCAGAAAGTTTTGATAGGGGATGATGTGGATCCCCCGTGTTTTGTGCCAGATAGAGGAAATGAAGCCAATCCTTCTGGTCCATGTGAGTAAACTCAAACAAGGGAAGTCAAGTTATGCCGACGACATTAAATAAACTTAGTTTTAATTATCCGGAGAGTCATTCATGATTTTTCGTTGAATTTAGTTCAATTTCAATTTTTGTCGTTATTTTCTTCATGGTTTTACTTTGTTCTTGTTACGGTGGAGTTTTGATATAATTTTGAAGGAAATGAGAAGTGGAGAAAGGCTTACAAGCTGGTAAGTTTTGAATATTTTTTAAGTGTGAAAAAACTCTGTCTGTCTTTAGTGCCAAGGATCTGTCGCGAGTAACAACATATCTATCACGAATCGCGAAAGACATATCACTAGTCACGATGAACAAGGCATTTTTGTAACTTCCAGGTCCCAAAATTCACGATCGCGAGGGGATGTCGTGAGTCGCAACAGACTGTTGCAAGTCACAACAAGCTTCTCACGATCGCAAAAGAAATAGGGATTTCGCAACTTCCGGGAGAAAACATTCGCAATCGCAACAGAGCCATCGCGAGTCGCGACACTCTGTCACGAGTTGCGATAGTATCCATCGGGAGCGCGACGCAGGGCAACTGTTAATATTCTTTTGAGCCTAGCATCGCAACTCGCGACACTGGGCATATAAAAGTGGAGGTGAAGTTCTTAAACTACTTATGGCAGGGGTGATATATCTTATCTCCGATAGTAAATGAGTGAGTCTCACTCAAGTGGTGCTAAAAAAGGTGGGGTGACTGTGGTAGAGAACATGGATGGGCATTTGATCCCCAGTTTTATTCAAAATGGGTGGTGAGTTTGTATTGATTATCTCCACTTAAATGTGGCAATTCACAAGGATCATTTTCCCTTACCTTTCATCTACCAAAATGCTTGAGAGATTAGTCAGTCACTCCCACTATTGCTTCTTCGATGCCTATTTTTTATATTTCCAAACTACCATCGATCAAAAGTACCAAGATAAAATAATCTTCACATGCCATTTTGGCACTTATGCCTATGGGCTCATGCCTTTTGGTCTTTCCATTGCTCCAGGCACCTTTCAAAGATGCATTGTTATCATATTCTCAGAGTTTATGGAGTGCTTCATTGAAGTCTTCATGGATGATTTCACCAATCCTGGAGACTCTTTTGGCTCATGCTTACATCATCTGGCAATTGTGCTAGAAAAGTGTATTGACACTAACCTTGTTTTAGACTCAAATAAATGTCTTTTATGGAAGAAAAGGGCATTTTCTATGTCTTGTGGTGTCGGCTCAGGGTCTAGAAGGGGATAAGGCTAAAGTAGATACAATCAAATCCACCCCCCCCACTTGTGTGAGAGACATTAGTTCATTCTTAGGTCACACCACATTTACTGGTATTTCATTAAGGATTTCTCTAATTTTTCTTCTCCCTTATGCAAATTGTTGCAGAATGATGTTGAATTCATTGTTGATAAGAAGGGTAGAAAAGCCTTTGTTATTTTGAAGGAAATGCTTATTCCTACTCCTATTATTCAACCCCCAAATTGGTCCCTTCCCTTTTGAAATAATGTACGATGCATGTTATTATGCCATAGGAGCAGTGTTAGTCCAGAGGGTAGGAAGAGTACCACATGCCATTTACAATGCATCGTGACTCTTCATGATGCACAATGAAATTACTCCACTATGGAGAAAGAGTTACTGGCCGTAATATTTGCTCTTGAGAAGTTTAGACCGTACCTTTTGGGCGCCAAGGTCAATGTATACACCGATCATGCGTCTTTCCTCTATTTTATGACTAAGAAAGAAGCAAAACCTAGGCTTATTAGGTGTATACTTCTTTTGAGTGATTTTGACATTGACGTGAGAGACAGAAAGGGAAGTGAGAATGAAGTGGCCAACTATTTAAGTAGACTGACAACCCTTGAGAGTTTAGATCCCACTAAGGAAAAGTCCAATTTGGAACACATTGGGGAAGAATTTCCCAATGAACAATTATTCGAGTGACAACTAGCCTGCCTTTGTATGATGACGTAGTGAACTACCTTGCCACAGGGGAGTTCCCCCCCCCCCCGATCAAACGAGAAAGGACAGACTAGAGCGACAAAGGAAAAAGATGCGGCAACTGTGATGACTTTCATCAAATCCAACATTTTCTCCCGATTCGATATATTGTACTCACTTTTGTAATAAATCATGGAATCTTTGCTAAAAAATATAACTACACGTTGCATAATAAATTTTTAATATTACAACTGAAATCTTTTACCATTCTATAATTTTAAGTCAACTCCTTCTTCCTATATATATGTCTATGGAAAGATGATTTTTCCCAGAACAGTCCCCACCTCTTAAACGAGTTTATATATAAATACATAAACACAAAAGATACACTAAAATTAATTGTTAATCGTATTTCTGCACGCAGCTAAAAAGGACTAAATATAAGACGCTGGACAATGTAAAAATGTTCTCCTTAATTCAATTTCGATTCGAATTTAAATAAATGGAAATTTAAAGGTTAACAAAAATATCAGATAGCATTTTACAGAACTCTCAATATAATAATTTCCTGGGAGCACTGAGACCTCCCAGGGTTTTTTTTCGTGCAGAGTTTTGAGGAGTTCGAAGATATTGTTTGGCTAATTTCGAGACGCATCATTCTACACGGTCAAATGGCTAAAACTTAACACATGCTCCCTTCGTTCCACCAGTTTTGGCATATTTTTTTATCAACTTCTTAGACCTTGTTTAACCATCAATAACTTTAATTACGGATATTAATGGTATATTAAAATTTGATATTTAGAAACTACGTAAACATAGGAGTC
>JAULKK010004757.1:0-10450 GCA_032355705.1 Rubia peregrina
ATGACAACGTGGCTCCTTCATTGGAATTTAGAGTCGCGAAGTTGGAGGCTGGTGTTCGAAATCTGCTTAAGGAATCACATTATCAAAGATTTTGGTGCGATCACATGGGTAAGGTTTTTAGCTATCAATTTCCCAATGTGGTTACAGCCGTTGGAACTTTCCCTTCATACCGCGACTCGGGAGATGAGCAGTTCAACGTGGGGACCAGCTCACAAGATGCACAAATGTGGGATGAATATTATTCTTAAGTTGTATAAAAATTTGATAACTTTGGATTTATCCACACTGTGACATTGTTGAATGTTTTGAACAAATTTGTGGCATTTCCTAAGTTTTATTTCAACGATTTATTTTAAAAGTGTTATATTATTTTTGACATGTTTTGAGTAATATTAAGTTCTATTGTTAATTATTGGGTGGTTGGAGGTGTCTACTAAAAGAATTTGGGTCACACTATCAATTTTCAAAAATGAGACCCCACAACTTTGAAAAGGGTTTCGAGAGGCTACCATTCACCAATTAAACCTCTAACACACAGTTTCAATTGGATGCTATTCAATTTCATTTTGCAGTCGTGAATTTCTTGTTTTGACAATTCCAAGATTCTGAGAGGGGTGTAAGTGCAAAAATTAAAAAACTTCACTCGGACATCCAAATTCACATCCGATTGAATGTGATGCTACATATCAAATCGTAATGTATTTTCCATGTTGGTCAAAAAAAATGAACAGTCGGCCACAAGAAAACTTCCATAAACCATTTAGATTTCTCTTTATTAATTTCAAACAATCATTCATAAATTAGTCTAGAATATGTACTAGCATTTTCTAATATATACCCTAATAAATTTAATTGTTTAAAATTCCTTTATCTAGGTAATAATAACAAAATTTGGGTATTTTCAAGGAATAGATACTGGTTTCACACTTTTTGGCCAATGTGCAATTTGACAAAAAAAATGTACAACTTTTCTATTTTCAATTTGGAGGACATTCCATTTGCCCATGGATGACCAAATCGCATATTTGGGATCACATATTATTGAATTTAATTACGGAGTCGCAAATTTCTTGATTTGACAGTTCCAAGATTCTTGGAGGGACCTAATTACACAAATCAAAAAATTCACTCGTCAGTCCAAATTGAAATCCGATTGAATGCAATGTTATCTTATTAAAACCTAATGCATATTCCAAGTCTGTATCAAAATATTTTTAAAAAAATTGGACCAAAAAATTACCGACAATCCTTTCCGATTTCAATTCCTAGCTTCTAAGTAATCAAGTGTAGTGTACTCACTTTACAAAATTTCATAAAAAATTGAATTCATTTTTCATTTCTATATTAACCCAAGAATACACAATCAATTTATTTGGATGCAATGAAGAAAGCATAACACAGTTTTGGCTAAGAGTGTAATTTTACCAAAGTTAGATACATGCCCTTCCGTTCATCCTTTTTACCCAATCTTTCTACACCGCATACATTGCTTGTTCAATTGAATATTTACCTATCTTATTGAATAACTACACCGATATAAAAAATAATTAATCTTTCTAATGGAAATGAATCGAATTATGCAAAATAATGAAAATTTTACTAGCACTGGTAGTTCATTGAACCCTACCGGTCCTGAGAAATAGAGGGAATGCAAAAACTTGAAATTTGGTAAATACATAGGTGGGAAATCAAAAAATTTGTAAAAATAAGATGGGCACCTGTATGTATGACGATGGCACATAAGAAAGGTAATTTCCTGCCCAAAAAATCTTGGGCTGAAATAATTTCCAAACTAAGCCCAAAGAAAGCAGGCAGAAGAGGTTGCATCAATTCTCATAGGCAGCTGTAATCCAATTACTGGCACCGATATATTATACCAATGATGCATAACTAGAAAAAATCTCACACTAGCTCTCTGCCCCAAAAATAAAAATTGAAATTCATTTAAAGTTGCTGAAGGCGGCTGCTTTATTCATCATAGGCACTGATTGTTGAAAAATGGCACCGGTTTTAATACCGGTACCTAATGCTTAGAATTTTTTAATCATGTTCCTTTATGGACATGGAAATTTATTTATTTTTTAAAAATCATTTTAATCATCCCCACACAACTGCTTCATATAGAACGCACCGAATTTTGTTTAACAGCACCAATTTCATACCGGTGCTCCATACTTAGACCGTTTCAGGCCTCACTAGAAGATAATAGAAAAAACATAGGCATTGATATGTTTTCAAGCTTCGAAGGTATAAAAAACCAAGCATCTTCCTCGGTATAACGGTAGCGAATCAACTCCAAAACTTCTTTCCACCATTTTCACCTCAATATATTCGATCTTAAACCACGATCTCTACCCTCATTAATCCTCATTTACACTCCATTACTCCAATCTCTCAAATCCACCTTATATAACAAACCAAAACACACCTCATTTTGTATCTCGGAAACCATAAACTCAGAAGAACTCGGAACCGCACTCCACCCATTTGTAATTTCTCATCATTTAAAGGTACGTAATATGTTTAAAGTGTTTATGTCCTCACAAAAAAATTTGTTTCTTCGAATTCCACAAAATGGGTATGAAATAGTCGGTGTTTGATGAAATGTCTCAATGAAGCTATTTCAATGTTTAGTTCTTTAGGGTTTTGTCCATTACAATTATCGTGGCCAACTTCTTGTTTGTGATCTATGAGATGTTACATTGTTATAATGGTTATCCTTTTTTCGAATAATTTTTTGTTGTTTCTTAACCAACATTGATTGGATGGTTTCAATGTGGTTGTTCTTAGAAAAAATTAATGATGTGTTGATTACTCATTTGTATTGTCATTCTTAAAATGTTGGTGTGGTGTTTAATGGAAATTCTTTTGTTGGTTGATGTTCAATAAAGTTGTTCATATTACCTAATGTTTGGTTGCTTTGAACTAAGTTTTTCAAGGTTTAGGTGCACAAATGTTATAATGGTTGTCGTACTATTATGATTTCTAGTTGTATTCACATATAGATGCAGCAAAAATCCAAAAAAAACTTGTGGGAAAAAGAAGAGGAGTTGGCCTCCACCCAAAAAACTAAGGATCAAGAATCAAGAAGTTGGCCATGAATACAGAGACGATAAAGAACAACGTTGGTACTCCTGAAAATTAAATTTGAAGAAGAAGGTACACCATCAGCCGCTCCTGAAGAGGCTCCTGAAGAGAGTGGCCAACTGGAATCCGAGAGCGATAGGAAGGGCAAAAAGAGTTTCGGAACACCAACTAATGATTTTACCAAGGCAGGTAGTCGTAAGGGGGAGTCATTTGACAAGTATATGATTTCCACATGGTGTAGGCTATGAAGCACGGCTACGTGCCATTCGCTCATGCTAGCCAAGGAAACAAATCTAGTCTCGGTCGTCTTTGAGTTCATTGAAGGTGAGCTGGTATGCACAAAAATATTGTAGTGCTTGGACTGCACATTGCAACTACACATTCTGAAGGCAGATCAAATTTGGTACATAGGTAAACTGGCTACACGTGCGAAAAATATGAAGGAGCAGGCGTAGAAAGACAAAAAGGTACAAACCTATTTTTTAAAGCCTATACTTCATGCCTTATAGTTTTTATTAAGAGCGTGCAGACAAGTTTTAAATTTGAAAATAAATTGACTAAAGAACAATGGAAGAAGTTAAGGAGTCATGTGGTCAACAAGGCTGGCGATTCATATCAAAATTAGAAAATAAGGGTGGCAAAAAATACGTACATGGCCTGCCGAGTGGGACAATAACATAATACAAACCATGGGAAAAGCACAGGTGGATGGATGAGGAAGACTGGAAACTATTGGAGGAAACCAGAAAACTAAAGAGTGCATGGTAAGTATAGTTCTTAATACAAAATATGATATAATTTAAATAATTTTAAACTAATTGCTCATTTTGATGGTTGATTAAACATTTTTTGTGTCAGAAAAAAAAGGGAGAAAGAAAGTTCCACATCAAAGGAAAAGAAATACACCCATCACACTGGTCCAAGGGGCAACTGGGCAACAAGGCAAAATCTAATTGAGCAGCTGAAAAAAAGAGGAGAGAAAGAAGCTCGGGAATCAAGGCTGCAACGAAGAGGAGATCGAGGAGGGGCTCAATTCCAAGAATTTCAAGCCAAGTAAATTGTTGGTCTACCTTGAGTCAAACAAGGGGGAACATAAAGATTACTAAACCCTG
This sequence comes from Rubia peregrina, assembly GCA_032355705.1. NCBI lineage: Eukaryota > Viridiplantae > Streptophyta > Magnoliopsida > Gentianales > Rubiaceae > Rubia > Rubia peregrina. The sequence goes on from JAULKK010004757.1 coordinate 4,200, forward strand.
GAAGTCAAAGCTATAGCTGCAGAAATTGTAACTATTCAATTCATATAAACACGTTTGTGAATGTAAACATATTTTTATTACTAACCCAAAAATATGCAAGCAGTTAAGGATGAACGAGGAGTTGCAACCATGAAAAGACATTTTGATAAGAGCCACAAAGAAAAGGGATCACCCGGGTCGCTACAGGGTACCAAAACTCGACTGCCAGTAGTTGTGGCTATCCCACATCTAGCAAGAAGTAAGTGCGGTAGCAGCTCCTCATCCAAGAAGAAGGAGCCAGAGAAAGTTCTCACTGATCAGCTGGTTCTGAAGACGATGATCGTTTACCTGGACCAGTGGGTTAAGGGGATAGCTGCAGCGAGGGGGGAGTTAATATTCTGGAAGGGTTCGATGACACGAAGATCTTCATTGATAAAGCCTTAGTAGGTGTATCCACTGGTCTTAGTGGCTCGGGCCAAGATCCCAACGATGGAGAAGAGGATAAGGAGGTTTATACGCATTTAAATTCCTTAATTTTTTTATTTTACTCATTTGTTTCATTTAAATCCGAAAAAATTGGACTAACTCATTAATAGATCTATGTAACATGATGGTGATTCGATCACCTTGTTCATCAAGCACATTGAGGGAGAGAATGTAAGGGCCACTAAATCATTGCTCTAGAAATCAAGGCATCAAGATAAGGCACAGGGTAGAGTAGCTCGCGTCCGTGTGTGCGAGCATGTCTACCATTTGAAAGTTTGATTGTTGTCTGCCAATCACACTTTCAATGATGTGGGAGAGACATGTGGGAGTGTTGCAGACTAGCCTATATCTTTGGTAGGACGTGGAGATGATCCCTAACCCGAGGACTTGGAAGGCAATGTGGCTCGAGACGATGATCCTTACTGCCTTAATATCAATGACGATGTGGTAATAAGTACAACAAATTACAAGAACTATTAATATTTATTTCTAAGTTAAGATTCGTTTAAATTAAATTCATTTTGTCACCAGGACACCCAGACATCTACGCCAAAACAATCCGGATCAAGTAGCATCTACCGTCCATTAAAGTAAAAAAATTGCAACCAATGCTACTCAAACAAGTACATCCCAAGACCATCTATATTTTCAAATATTTAATCAATTTTATCTTAGCCTAACACTCTTTCATTTTTTAAATTGCAGATTCACAACCGGCGCAATTTAACGGCATATCCTGGTATTATGAATAACGTCAAGTAGTGCAATGAGCTGGTGAAGAGCGTGCAGGAGTCGAGAAAGGCTGTGTTGTTCCCACAATTCAAAAATTCCACTATTGCCAAATATCGTCAATGTGGATTGGAAATCAATATAATGGTGGAGTTCAGAAACAAGCTTGGGTACTTCAACACAATGGCCTAGCTATTAAACTCACAAATAGATGTGGGGATGCGGTATGGTTTACATTTTCACATAAAGTCTATTAATGTTTTCTCAATGTCTTTAAGCCATGCACAATTTCTATTCTTCCAGGCATCTCTGGGACCAAGTCCTCAACACCAACAATGGGTGCATTCAGTTTGCTTTGTATAGCATGGGATGCTTGGTCCAGGATTTCAGAGCTACGGAAGTCGATAATCGTATCAAAGCCATTCTAGATACCATGCTTAAGACTGGCACGGAGATTTATGTGGTTCCATACATTAGAATGTAAGTGACGATTTAAAATTATAATACGCCTAGCAAATTGCTCTTCGATTACAAAATTATTCATGTGTTACTCTTCAACGCAGCAATCATTGGTATTTAGTACTTATCCGTCTTGGTACGAATGAAGTTTTTACCCTCAACCCGATATTTCCTATGTCGGATGGCGTCAAACAATCCCATCTACAACGTCAAACACGGTGGCCTATGGTGGAGTAGTTAGGGAAGATGTGTAAGGGTTTCGCGATGGGCTTCGGTTTCGCGGGGACTGGAACTGGAGCAGCGGGACAACGGGTGACGTTGGACTTAATGGCGGAGTTGGGGATTGGGGCGGGTGGGATGCAGTGTTGGGTGGAGCTTGTGGTGGTAGCAGGGTGGTGGGCTATGGAGGAGGTGATAGTGGTGGCCGAATGGAGGAGGTGAGGCGACAACCTGGCGGCGGTCCAGTGATAGTGTGATGGCAAAATTATCCTAACACTTTTAGGTATTAGGTCAAAGGGCATTTTAATCATTTTATGTGCGGTCAATGCCGAAAATGGTGGCTTAGGGTTATATTGGCACTTTCATCAATTAGTTATATTTTTTTTATATAGTTTCAATTATCTGAGGGTCACATTGACAGGTACTCAAATATTTAGGGTTATATTTTTATATTTCCCATAGTGATATTATAGTTTTATTGGTTCTTTAATATGAAATAGTATAGAGGATCAGTCTGGTTAACATGTAAATTAAACATTTTTTTTTACAAAATGTTGGTTATTGTTAGAGGCTAGTCACATTGGATACCAATTTTTTAGACAATTTTAATCACAATCCATATTGCTATGGAACCTTTATAAAATTAGTTATAAGTCGAGCAATTCCAAACAAAGAGTCGTTTTTAGTTTTAAAAAATAGTTGTAGATACAATGAAAGGATTAAAACGTAAGTAATTAACATTATATCACAATGTGATGGTAAATTCTGAAAACAATGTAATTCTGTCATTCCTAGATACTAACTCTAGCACTAATCATTAGCGTCTAAAATGTTCACAAAGTCTTCTTTTAAAAAAAATAAATTAGCGAGCTGTACAGCATCACTGCTGATCATTATTTTTTTGCTTCATGGCCTAAGTGAAAGACCAGAACCTTAAGTATTCAAATGATCAATGTTCGTTATGGTGTTCAAAAGTTTAACTGTTCATCAACCGTAATAGAATAGACTAGCGTCTACTAGTTTATCAGCTACAAATAGATAGATGAACACTGGTGATTGTGTCTACAATCAACCACAAATGTAACCCATTTCGATATATTAATGAGAAGGAGTTCGACTATTTATTTCGAAAAAATTCCAAGTCACTGCCCAAGGCACACCCCCGTCATGTCATTTCCATCATCCCGTCAAACCCAAGGCATATTTTAGAAAAACAACACTCCCAATTTAAATTTACGAAACCGTTAATATATTTAACTACGTGTAATAAAGGAAAATAAAACCTTACTTTTGAGAAACAACTTATAATATTACTGCTTATATATCTACTCAAATATGCGGTCAAAGTTTGATAGAGAATAGTGTCAAATAGCAAGTGTGCAGTTTGAGTTGGGACGGAAAAAGTACTCCCTGAGTCTCATCTCAAACTGCACACCAATTATTATCACGTCGTTCAAAAGATATATTTGGTCATTTTTATATTTAACTACACATAATAACGGTAAGTAAAAAAGTTGATATTTAGAAACTACTTGTCACGTCAAATTCAATAATACTACCTCCGGTCCTCGATTTATGTCTCCCTTTTCGAACATTTTTTCAAGGTGTGTTTGACCCCCGATAATTTTAGTTACTTACGAAAACAAACTATAAAATTTTACTTTTTAGAAACTACGCGTTACGGAGAATGCAAAAACATCTCACGTGATGTCAGTTACTGTAAAATATAAGAGTTATCGATGGTCAAACATGCCATGAAAAAAATGCCAGTCAAATGGGGCCATATATAAGGGACCATAGTATTACATATGATAGTATTGTTATTCATATATCTATTCAAATATGGGGGTCAAACTTTGATTAAGAATAGTTTCCAAAAAATGAGTGTGCAATTTGAGCTAGTGACGATATAACCACATGCAATGTATGGCATAAGGCGAGATACCAAGTCCCACGTATGATTATCCTTTAACGCGCGAAATTTGTCTTGCATGACTGTATTCCAATTTGGATCCTGAAGGGCTAGGTAAGGTGATATAGGAAGTGGGAAAATGGGGGTGTGGGTAGCGGATAATAGAGCTCACGACTTGAAGATGCAGCTCATTGCTCGGGTGGATTGGTCGGGGCAGGGCAGTGGAATGGGAGGGGCGGGTTGAGTGTTTGGTGTTGGCGTGTGAGCTGATGTGGGGGAGGTGTAAGGAGACGGTGGGCAGAGGGCAAAGAAGGATGCAAGACGGGTGGCAGTGGCGTGGGTGTATAGGGTGACAGAGAGGTGGGTACAAGGATCATAGAGGGGCGTATGGAAGGCGGAGATGATGACACGACATGATCGAGGAAGATGGGAGAAACAATGTCAAATGATGGATCGAGAAAATGATAAGCGAAGGTGGAGACACTAGCTGACTCGGAGAAAGGAAAAGTTGTTTCATCAAATGTGACATGACTGGACACGTTAACCTTTCCAATGGACAGATCGAGAGAACTATATCCTCGAATTACTGCGGGTTACCGCTGGGTTGGATGACCAAGGCTTGGAATGTTTGACCAAGGTTCGTCGGCTGAAGAGCATCTGCGTCAGCTTCGTGCGCCTGGCCCTGGTTGTAGCTGCGAGGTGGAACTGGCGGATGCGGCTGGCTGAACCCCCCACCGGAGGGTAGCACGTCGAATGGGGATGTCAGGGTTGCCATGAGGGCACCCAACCCGGTGCAGTGGGGTATGACGCTGGTGGAGGGCCTCACTGCGACACCCAGGAAGATGACAGCATCCACTACGGGACGACAGAGCTGGGATGCTGACATCCGCTCCCTAGGCCGCAGTAAGGACGACACTAATTAGAGCCGCGAGAGGCAGCGTATAGCTGCGGTAGTGGCGAGTCTAGCGGGAGTTCTGAGGCCGTCAGCAACACCACCATGGTAGCTACATGTTCATCTCAGCCAGCGCGGCAATGCTGCTCCAATTTAAGCATGCTACATGTAGTCTCAAACGTCGGCATCATCTGATGAATATAAGAGACAACTGTATCGAAATCATTGGGCAAACCTCGTGCAAGTTGAAGCACTAGACGTTGATAATTGACTCCGGCGTTCACATCCTTCAATCGGCCAGCAAGTTCACACATGTGATTACAATATGCCTCAATAGATGGCATAACTTCAAGTTTTAGATTGATGAACTCCTACTCCAGGGACGCTACGCGATCGCCCATATTGTTTGTGAAGATGTTCTTCACACGAGTCCATGCGGCGTGCGCAATGGATTCATCCTCAAGAACCCGTGAAAGGAGGTCATCGCTTAATGTTCCGTAGATCCATTGAAGAAATGAGGGTCAATCTCACACCAGACATCAATAGTTGTATCGTTATCGGCAGGAGGCGGCGTACCATCGTTGTGTGCAATAACCTTGTAACCCTTGGCATGAACCTTGAACATACGTACCAATGATGCACACGTGACCTTGATGCCATCTAAGTCCCGGACTTTGTGCTGAATATTGGAGACAGTGAAAACCGGATGGAGAGAGGATTTCTACAGCGAACAAGGAGGAGTGACATCGCCAATGAGCTAGGATGCGAACGATGCATAGCCGGAGATGGCTCCTCCAGTGTTGGGTGGCGCAGCCCACATCATGTGCATGATGAATCACCACATCATGTGCCTGCACACCGAAGAAGTTGTCGTAGCAACAAAATAAGGAAAGAAATTTAGGATTTAGCTATTTATGATTGTCGTAGTTATGATACCATGCAAGATTGCGTAATTCTGTAATGGGTGATTCATTATCATTCAGTATAAATAGATTGTACAGTAGAATTATACCATCTACAATTGTACTATTTTAGGTAACTAAATATTTGTCTAATAATTACCACCCACAATATCTCTCTACATATATAGTACATTTAATCCTACCTTCCGGGAAAACTAAATGTACAGGTAGGAGGTGTTCAACCGGTAGGTTAGGCGGTTAATCGGTTTCGATTTCTACCGGTTTATAAATTTTTATAAGGAATCGAATAGCCGACTGATAATATTGTCAATTTTACTGGTTCGATTAGTATCGGTTACGTTTGATGTGTCGTTTATTACCGGTTACCATATATCATTCATTTAAAATTTAAAATATAAATCCATATTAATATTGATTAATAGTTAAAGCCACAAAACTTAGAATAAAAGGTAAATTTTTATAAATTGGATAATTGTGTTGCATAGGAGTTGAATAATTTTTAAAAAAAATTGTATCGCATCGATAATTATTAGTGTTTGACATAATTATAAGCTACATTGACTCTTTGTTTGCATAATTATAAGCTACATTGACTCTTTGTGGTGTCGGGCAGGTGAGGGCGCTGCGGGCAAGCGTCATCGCCTTTTGCTCC
>JAULKK010004768.1:0-10449 GCA_032355705.1 Rubia peregrina
TATACAACTAGAAATATTTACGGTCAAACATGCTCATTGAAGACCGTGAAAAAGCAAATAGGAAGTTAATAGTGGGATGGAGGGAGTACATTTTAACACATGTTTTTAAAATATATAACATTTATAATTTATTGTTATACATAATTTAAATTATTTAAATTATAAAATCATCGATGAATAGTGTACAATGAGAAAGTAAGACACAATTGGAGGGACGGAGGGAGTAGACATTTCCCCCATTGAGTATACTAGTGTAAATAATATGGGTATTTGAAAACAAAGGTTAGCAGTTGACAGGGGTGAACTTTTTAACTAATTCATTTACAGATGCAACTATATATGAAAAATCACACACAGCCCGTTTATAAAAACTAGCTAAACCACCAAAAGAACATACATGATTGGCGTTGGTAGGTCTCGACCAACTTTTATTGGCATCAATTTTGGATTCGTTGACATTTATGCCCTCATTAGAAACCAAAAACCGAGAAACACAACCTCTGAAGCGCAAAAAGTGCACTTGTGTTTGCATACAAACAAGACTCACAGAGTGCACCAAGAACCATTTTAACATGCTCAATGCGGTCATTAATCGACTTAGAATAAATCAATATATCATCAAAATAGACCACACCAAATCGGCCAATAAACTTTCTCAAGACATGCACTAGTGTAGGATAGGTCTATTAAAGGCATTTTTCTCAAAAATTTAAAGGAACTTTTATTGTTCCTTCTCTTGGTCTGCCTTCTTTCGTCCATCAATAGAAGGTGGTTCTAATAACCGCCTTTAAAAATGCCAATGAAGGTGGTTAAAACCGCCTTAAGTTATTTCAGAACTCGAAAACTTCTTGCATCTGCCGGACCTCTGATAGACTTTCTGAACTCAGAAAGCCTCAATTTTACGAACTCAGAAACTAGACAGTCGGATCTTTGTAATTTCCTATAGTGTTTCCGAGCTCTTGTCCCATTTCCATTCTGTCCAACTATTGCTCCAATTTGTTATTAGGAATTATTTTCGAGATCGGAAATGTTTTCGTGTCTCTATTATCGAGTTCGGGAACTATGAATCCCGGCTATAGAAAAATGGAATTGATTGTTTCCGAGCTCGGTAAGAATTTCTGCTTTTTTGGTAAACAAAAATATTTCCGTTTTCTTTCTCCAGCTCTAAAAAAAGCCTCAATCAACAACATCAATTATAACACAATAGATGATAGTATCTTGCATGTTTTTAAAAATCTATAGATAACGCTAACCAAACAATAATCTATAAATAGGATAGGAACCACTAGGAATCTATTCCAATAGTTCTATGCTTCATTATTTATCTAATTGGGTTACTTTAGCAATATCAGGATTCCCTAGGGTTGTTGACCAGCTATGTATTAGATGCCTAGCCAAAGAATTCCTCGCAATGTTGATTCAATCAAGGGAGTAGGGCTTCAAATCCTTCATGAAAACAGTCAATAAGTACTTAGTAGAAAATAGAAGAAATGTTAGTTAGATTTGTTGGAAGAAACAAGTGTACACTTACCTTGTGAATTTGTAGAAAGTCATCTTTGACTTCTTGGATGCACTCAACCGCGTATATCATGACGTAGTAGTTGCACTCTCAGGTCTGCGCTTGTTTCTTGTACTGAAATAAATAAAATTAAAAACCTTAACTAAATTGTTATATTAATTAATTAAGTATCGTAAATTGGAAAAAAATAATGTCCATAGCCCACCTTGATTTCAACCACCTCAATATTACTTTTATTTTGGCCGCTAATGTCTTGCATCGCCAACTCCAAAATCTTGACAAATACATACGACAGTTAGAATTGCAGGGAATCCATCCAATTAATGGGGTTATGGGAGGGGACTATAAAAAATCAATCTCCAATGGTCCGTGAATGGGAAAATTGAAATTATGCACAAAATTAGTGGTTTGTAGACGGAAGCTAAATAAAACAAATCTAGTATAGAACCTTTCAATGTATGGTGCAATGGACAACATCTTATTCTTCCACCCTAGGCTCTTACGGATGTAGCCGAACCTCCCATGTTTAGTACAACCAATTTCTTGAATCGACACCGGGCACATGTATCCAATACATCCCTTCTTTTGGTTATGTGTAAAAAATGCGTACCTATGGAATGTCATTTTACCTTAGTAGCTATGACGCAATAATTGAAATATTGACTTTAACTAAAAATTATAGAAATAACTCACAAGGTGTAAATGGACTTGATCGTTTGATTGACTTGCTCACATCTCCAGAGATCTTCGAAATCACTCTAAAATGCAATGATCTCTTGTTTGCATCCGAGTACACATTCATTTCCCAAGAATGCGTACGTTGAGTTTCGATCATGTGGTTGAAGCCAATTATACAGAACTCGTACGAACTGTGGTGAATCTCAAAGTAGTTGTGCTCTTGCAATTGGAGGTCTAAGCTTCATGGGTGTCGTTGATACCGATTTAGGTGTTGGATTGACGGGTCTTGGTGTCATTTACATTGGTTTAGGTGATGCGGATCATTTTCCCATCAAATGTTGATCCGTTATAGAATCAGCATAAATAAGTCGACGTGGCCAAAGTATAAACATTCCCCGTGTAGGACGAACCATCTTGTATTCTCCGTCTATGATTGGCAGAGGGGTGCCCAACACCAACATTTCCTCCAGTGAAACCCTAGAAATACCCTCAGCAATAGGTACAGAGTGATGGTGTTTCATCAATTCATGTAGAACTCCATTGGCTACGTGGAGTGGTTTACCACCTATGTCCTGGTCTACATACAGCTTACACGGGAGTGACTTCTACATTCCCACAATAGAATAAAACAATTTACTAATTTCAATAATTCTTATCAAAATTAGGATCAAGTCTAATAAATATACCTTTTCCCACTTGGTTGTAAGGCATTGTCGAGATAGTCCAGTTTGAACAATTGCAGCTTGATTCTTGCAGTTTTCACAATGGCCTCTCGATTCACCTTAATATCTCATGGAAATGACGTGATCTCCTGGATGGCGGCATCCAGTCGGGTGTCAAATTATCTAAGTTTTCAAGAAGAACAAGCCCGATGCGTTGGATCAACCTACGAATGAGGATCTCTAGCTGTTCAATTCTTTTGTCTTGAAGAAGCATTTTTTCTAGAAGGGTGTGGACTTTGAAAGGTTTAGCACCGACGCAGGATCTAACAATGCTGAAATTCTCCCGTTGGGTTATGAACGATCCCACTCCACTAGCACGCACTGGGTGGTCAGGTTTTTCGGTTGCTTCACAAAGGATGTCGTGCTTATCAGTTGGAATGAAGTGCCCTTGTAATTGATCATTCTTTAATTTTTCCTAAACATAATAGAATGTAAATAATTATAAAGATATTAGAAAATCATACAACTACCCGCAAACAATTTTCAAATTAATAATATATTGAATAACAATTTAACTTACAATTCTTTCCGCAATCAATTTTTCTTTATCTTTGACATACACTCCGTCTTTGTTTTACAGGCCTTTGAGGAATAGATCGTGCCTCTCAATGTCATCCTCGTTGACTGGTTGCACAGAAGCCCTAACCTCATCTTCGGTCATCACACCCTCTATTGCGATTTGCACATCTTTTTCAAAACGTTGTTTCATGAGGTCGATTGCCACCTTGGCATATCCCCCACGGCTCAAGCAGTGAGGAATAACATTCTTCCTGGAAATTACTTGTTTTTCTTCTCTTGTGCCCTAAGTTAGGAAGTTAGACTAATGTCATCCTCATTGGACATGTTAAACTAAACTTATTAATAATATGAAATTGTTAATACTAACATTATCCTTATTCTTCAATTCCCTCTTTTTTTGGATCTTCTGAATTTCGGGTTAAATGTGAGTGTGAGTTAGCCACGGGCGATCACTCCCCTTATCACTAAAAATGTAATCCCGAGACAAAGTGTACTTATGTTGACGCCAACTCTTTGAAATCTTCAACATAGCCTTCCTCTTCAAATCATCGATGTCCAGTGATTCGATTTCAAATGGCCTCTGTGAGAATTTTGAACTCCATAGGGTCAATCACTATGATAAATTTTCAATCAAGGACAAATTTAGGGAAATAACAATTCTCTAATTCTACCTCGCAATCTATCCACAAAGTGGCCTTGTAATCTTTGGGGATTTCATACCAACTATCGTAGCGGATGTCAACCCTCGATCTACCCACCTTCGCTACCCAATTAGACCATTTAGCCCATTGTGCCGACACACATTTGTTATACTTATTGAATATCAACGAGGTTAACTCTTTCCTAGCCATTTTATGTTCTAATGTTGTACAATGAATTCAGGTATTCCTACATCCTCGGATCTATCATCCTCGTCCGCATCGTCATCCATAGCATGGTTCATTGTTGGAGGATTTTCATTCGAGAATGTGAAACTGGATCACTACTCCTTTTCTTAGACTCCATTTCGTACTCTACATTAAAAAATATACCATAAAATTACTTAACTATACTTGAAGGAGCTACATATCCCAAAACATTAACAAATAAAAGATTAATAAAAAACATATTGAATACATTTACCCTAATAAATTTAAATGTAGAATGCATATCACATACCCTTTAATTTAAAATTAAAATAATTAATCCTCCCCTCTTTTGATTACCTAAACCTCTACTTAATACACAAAGAACACAAGACTAAATACTAAAACCATAAACAAATGAAATGAACAAATATACACCACAAAATATGGAGCCCTTACTCATCACTAACCCTTGTATTGATACTAAATGAAATCCAAGGAAACCCTAGGTTTTTTTTTCTCGCACAATGTGATCCCTACCTAAGGTTCCACATTAAAAAAAAACTAACCTTCCCCTCAAGCAAATTTTATCACTTATTCTCCCTTTTGGTTCATCTTCAAAGGATAAATCCCCATACCCTAGAAAAATCAAAAGTTTGAGTGGAGGAATTTGTTTATAAGAGACTATAGATGAAAAACAAGATTGAAACATACCTTAAATGTTGAAAAGATGAAGTTTTGAAGTGGAAATGAGGAAGAAGTAAGGTGAGGGTTTAGGAGGTTTTTTTGGGAGGAAACAATGGTGGGAAAGAGTTGGGGGGTTTTCAAATGGGCGTTATTTGGCCCTTTGAAAACCCCTTTGACGCATTTTTTTGCGTACTTATTTGGAAACCCGGTTCCTGTCTATTTACAAATTAAGAAAATTAAATTACCTATCAAGAACGTTTTCTGAGTTCGTAAATGTATTACATATAACAAAAAAAGTCAAATTTCAAAACGCCATTTCTATCCCCAAATTGAAATCCCCCTTCTTCCAAAACCCCAGTCTGAAAATGATCTTCGTCATCAATCCAAACTACCAATCATGAGTCACAAAACCAAATGTGCAAAGTTAAAGGCATGCGATAGGAGTCATTGCCCTATAACGGAGATCGAGCAATCTACAAAATTCTTCAATGAAAGGGCCAAGGAAAGGTATGTGACCTTCTCTAACTGGAAAGAATTTGAAGTGTTTTTTGGAGTCTAAGATTGGGGAGTTAGGGGTCGATTATTCGCCTGCCAGTTTTAAAACTTAATATCTTGCAAAATTGCTTCGCATCGGGGAACCTGTTTATGTTGACTGGGTGATCCAATTCTACGCTAATTTGGGGGAAAAGTAGCAATAATCGTGAATTAAATAGAGTTAATGGGAAGGATATCATTGTGTCCAAGTATTCTATTAATGAAGCCCTTGATTTCCCTTACAAAACCCCCACTAAATTGAGACCCGATGATCCCCAAAGGGCCCTAAAATTTACCACATTAATAGTTGGCCTGGCGTGAGCGACGCAACCCCTTTATGTCTGATTAGAATGGCTAACAAGTATTTTAAGAGGTCGAGAGTGATGTTGGGAAAGCCGAGTTGTATGACATTACTGTGTTGACCCTCGAGAAGCAATTCATCTACAAGTGGATTTTCCTTAACGTCTTGCCAACTGGAGGTCACATGTGCGAGCCGACAATGGGAATTTGATGTTTTTTTACTACGTCATGGAAGAGATAAAATTAACCCAGGCTACACAATCATCTCTTTCATGTTGAAGGTGGCGAACACGAAAAAGATGGGCCTTACCTATGGTGGTTTGATCACAGCCATGTTGAAAAAGGCGGGAGTGCAAACAGTTAATAGTCCCCTAAAAACTAAATATTACGATGAAGCATGATTCCAACACAAAGGGCTTGCGCAAGTTATCGATGGGAAATGGAAGGTTAAGGTAATTCCCGGTCAACAGGCTAAGGGTGTGAAGAGAGCTAGCGAGGTGGCCTTGCTAGAGCTGAGACATCGAGCTCCAGTGAGTTCCATCAAATTTTAAATTAAATAATTTAGATGATGTGTTCAAATTGTGTTATATTATCTTGTATACTCATTTATTTAAAATGACAGGTTCACAGACCGGTTGGAAGGCTAGGCTGAAGAAGTATTTTGATTGCTTATGTGCAAACGTGACCTATATGCACATGATGTTGACTTGGGCCCACTCACAGCATTTGGCGTTCAGTGAATCCCAAGAAATTCAACTTGAATTGAGTGAAGACGAAGAGCAAGCAAACTTTGAGCCAGTTTTCTCAGAATTAAGCGATGAGAATGGTGGTGACAGTAGTGGTGACGTTGATGAGGACGGGCATGGTGAGAACCCAGATGGACAAGAAGAAACCAACGGGCACTTGGATGCTGAAAGAGCTGAAGAAACTGGTGGTGGCTGGAATGAGGAGACGTAGGGATTCTAGTTTGATTATATTTTAATTTAGAGGTTTATTGCTATGTTTCATAAGATTCTACTTATTTTGAACCTTGTTGTTTGAAGCTAAGCTTAGGATGAAACTTTAAACCTAGTTTTGGATATTATGAATTTGGCCATTTGAATGCATTTAACTTTTGTTTAAATTTACATTAGCCATTGTATTATATTTTGGATTATGAGCATAAATATCTCATTGCATTATATTGACAGTGATATAAGTGAGTATTAAGATTATGTGATCAATTTGAATGGAAAAAGGTTTGGAATTTAGAATTATCGAGTTTGATCATTAGTCCGGAGCTAATTCTGAGTTTGGAATATCTTCTTCCCTTTACATTTGCAGGTCAGACAAGATTCCAAGCTCGAAAAGTTTGAGGCCTTTTTACCTTCAGTTAGGAAACACTTTTCAAGTTCGAAAAGTTATTTTTCGAGACCCTCTCTGGAATTAAAAACAAAGCTATAATTATTTTAATCATTCAAAAATGATCGGACCCAAGTTATAAAGGGCCGACCAGATATTTCTGAACTCAAAAAATTGAGGCCTTTTTAGCATCAGTTAGGAAACACTTTCCGAGTTTGAAAAGTAAGTTTACGAGCTCGTGTGCAGTTTCAAGACCCTTTCTGGAATTTATTTGAGAGATAAATTTCTTTCAATTATCCATTTCCTCATCCGGAAATAGAATAGACCCAACTTATAAAGGGCCGACCAGATGTTCCCGAACTCAAAAACCCCGCGTCTTATAAAAAATAGATCGACCCAATAATTTCAAATTTTAATCTCAAATCTTCAAACCCTAATCTATCATTGCAAACTCGCAAACTTAATCAGCCACTTCCTATTTTGTGAAACCCTCAATTTGGTTTCAATGGCTAGAGGAGGAGCATCCTAGAGCGGAATTACTAGGTCTAGATCCACCGGAAACACATCGACCACAAGGTTCATATCCCGGTTTGCCCAAAAGCTTTCTAACTAATTGATTTTAGCGAATATCTTGCAATTGGATTGGCCGACCCTCTTAGTCAATTTAGCTAACTACATGTCAAGAAGTTGCTATCTTGCAATGAGAACGCTTATTTTGACTTAACTTATCAATTTTACGCTAATTTACATGGAGTAGCTAACGCTGATTATGTGACTAGGGTTTGGGGCATAGACATTCCCATTATCCAATGATATAACAATAAATTGTTGGATTTCCCTTTCGAACACCCCAAAAATGTTTTCCTAGAAGACTTAAATGGGTCGTTGGATGAATGCTACCACATGGAGAAGTGGCCGTTAGATAGTTAATACCCATATGATGGGTTTTTGGAATGTAGCGTGAAATATTTTGGCCGTGATAGTAAGGAATTGGGAAAGCCGGAAGTTTTAATAATTTATCAACGCATCACTGCTGAGATTATTGCTAGAACTCTAGTTCCCTTAGGTGGACACATAACCAAGCCTAACCATCCCACGCTCAATCTATTCTATTTCATTATGGAGCGTAGAAAAATAAATCCGGGGGCAACCTTTTTTAAGTATATGTTGCACATTGGGACGTCGGAGAAGTTGATCAAAGGTCTCCCTTATTGCCATTTGATCACACACATTTTGAAGAAGGTCAAACGGTTGGCTATTAGCGGTGAGAGCAAGGGACCGAAGTATTTTGACAAAAAAAATTTGAGAACAAGGATTGGGTTTTGATCAATCGCAAGTGGTTTCACAAGCTTGGGGAGACTTCTGAGAGTAATAAAAGGCCACGGATTGAGGAAAGACAAAATTGTGGAAGGTAAGTTACTTTTGATTTACAATACATTTTTTTTCATTTACATTAATTTTTTTGACTAATGACAAGTGTTGTTCCATTGAAGGTACCGAAAAGGCATATGTCAAAGGTTTAAAAAATTGCTACAAGTGGATGCACAAGGAGTTTAGTGCAATGAAAGCCAACAAATTCTTGGAAAAATCTTAAAGAGCTTACGAGCGACACCTTGCATCAACCTCCCTCCCACGACCTAGCCATTCCACTTCGACGACCGACGTTGAAGATGTGAAGAATGAATGTTTGTCAAAAAGTGAATTCAAATGAGTTTATGCTACAATTAGTTTTATTTTGAAGTGTATGAATGATGACATTGTTGAATTGATATATTCTGTTTTGAACTATGTTATGAAACTGGTGGTTTTAAAGTTAAAAACTTTTAATTGAAGTATATCTCTTGATTAAGACAATTCTCATTTCAACGAAAAGACTCACAAAAACCGTACAAATGAGAAAACAAACCTTAAGAATTAACCACTAATCACTTATGCTTCCTCTTTCACGCCACCTTTTTTGTTATCTTTTCTTCTACAGTTGATCTTCCCTTTAACGACGACCCACACGCCTTCTTCGTGATCAATACGGCCAAGGAAACCATGAAGACTCAAATCATCTTTCTCAAGGAAAATATCATCTTGCAATTCACCACTCAAAGTATGCAGCCTGAATCTAATGATTTCCTCTAATTCATTCTCTACGGAAAAAGCTCACTTTCCTTCTACAACTATCTCCCGCCTCGGATCAACATGATCCCTATAGAAAACCTGGTGCACTTGAGATGCTATAATAAATGGATCGTCCTTCTAGCCCACTCTACTTCAGTCGCCAAGGGTGAATCCTAAATTCACGGTGCAGTGACCAATGTTAATATCCACCCACTGACATTTAAAAATAAGAATCTTCATTGTGACATAGTCAAGCTCCCATATTTCAGAGATTGTACCAAAGTAACACTTTTGAGCATACATGGGATTCTCACCACAACCACTTCCTACATGCAAGGCTTCATAGATGAATGATACACCATTGTTCTGAGATACACTCTTATCATTATTTCCTTTCGTCGCAAAGGTGAAACCATTGATGTCAAAAACCATTGTATGATAGAATGGTTCCCAATGGTCTACGAGCCAACCATTTCACTTTCGAGGAATATCTTCCAACAGTTATGTGGTCCCTCAACCATGAAACAATTATCGCAGTGTGCATTTGGAGGACCTGGGCCTCATTAAAATTAGTGTACCCCACTCATACTGCACCCATATGAACCTCGATGTAGGGGGCTATTTCTTCATGGTTATGCAAAACGTAAAGATGTGCAACACTTAAATATTCAGAACGATGATTGAACAGTTTCCCCTGTCTCATCCCTACACCTTCCAGCCTCCCATCATGTGTACCAATTGTAACACCAATAGATTCAACTTCCTTCATACTCAGTACAAAACTCGATGACCTTCTTTGTCACGTAGCGCTGCACAGTACTAGTATCTGGCCTACGCCAATTTTTTACAAAATGCTTGAATATTTTCATGTATCTCTCAAGTGGGTACATCCCTCTTAAAAACTTGGACCACATTTTTTTATCTCCCGAACCAAATGAACACATAGGTGCACCATAATGTCAAAGAATGAGGGCAGGAAATATATTTCCATCTGACATAAACTTCAACAATCATTACCTGTAACATATCCAACTTCTTAACACTTATCCTCTTGCAAAATATTGACATGAAAAAAAACGTAGCTTCATAATGCACTGTCTTACATGATTTGGGAGTGAAGCTCGGATGCAATGACATTCAATTCCTGCATTAGGTTGTGACAATCGTGTGACTTCAACCCAACCAAATTCAACTC
>JAULKK010004778.1:0-10449 GCA_032355705.1 Rubia peregrina
TGATGTGCTCAATTTATACCCTATTTTTAACACATTCGAAATCTAATTTTGTAATAGATTAGGGACTTAATTGGAAAGGACTTGACATTTTATCAATTAAGGGGCTAGGATGAATTCATGTGTTTTATATCCTAATTATTTAATTTATGAGTGTTTTAGATATTGTTAAAGTGATCGGGTTTAGAAGTGATCAAGTGATTAAAAAAATGAAGAAACTAGAAGACGGGAAGAAGAAGACCAATTAAATTTCTCAGCCCAGAATCTAGCGTTCAATCCACAGGCCGTAGAACTATTTCACGGCCCGCAAACCAATTAAATCTCAGCCAGAATTCCAGCGTTCAATCTGCGAGCCGCATACCTGTTGCGCGGCCCGCAGCGAAGTCAACAGTAGTAGCAGTCTTTTGAAGCAATTGCGGGCCGCAACACAGGTCTGCGGGTCGCAGAAGACAGGCTGGCTCGTCTCTTCAAGGTTGTTTCAGCCTTTCACTTTTGAATCCTATCTTTGATCCCTTTTTTCTTATCCAAATTTTATTCTCCAAAAACCCTAGCTTTCATTTATTAATTCATCATTTCTCCAATGTTTTCCATGGATTCTTTTGCATTTGTTATGGGTTTAGATAATCTAGGCTAAATATATTATTGGGAGCAATTGGTAAGCATTTCTAGTATTAATTTCTGAGATTTGATTTCTCATATTTTTATTAATATTTATACATAGTAATCAAAATTAAATTACAATAGTGCAAATTCTCGCACAAAATATGCACAATTTATAATTAGAAATACACAAAATATATTGGGGATATAGTGCTCATGACATATTCTTAACGTTTGACCATTCCAAAACATTCACTACAAGAAACGTGACTTATTATTTTGCTCCTTTTACCTTGGTTTTTTTGCTTAGGTCAAATAAACCGAGGTAAAAAGTTCTTTTACCTCGGTCAAATTTTTTTCCAAAATAAAAGGTATTGTTTACCTTGGTTGAAATATAATCGATGTAAATAATAAGTTTTTTACCTCAGTTATTTTATTAACCGAAGTAATAGGGGCAAGAAACAAAGTAAATAATCTTAACGAATAGCCTGCGACGTCGCATGTGATGTATTGGAATGGTTACCAAAATTGTGTATTGTTTTGTTTTCAATGACATGGCGAGTGATGGACGACCAACGGCGTGGATAAGTAAAGATAGGACTTTTAGATGAAAAGTTGAGAAGGATAGACTTCGAAATGATGATGTATTATTTTAAAATTCAATAAGGTAGGTTTTGTTATGTTACCATTTAGAGTGGTTGAATAATGGGGAAACAACCGACAAGTAATGATTTTGAAGGTGCAGAAACATAGGAAATTAAAAGGAAAGTCGGGGTTGTACGCTTGTCTCTGATCTGACATTTCTCTCTTCTCTCAACGTCCCATGTTCAGTTTAAGTTTTTCGGAATGTAAAAGGACAATTAGTTTATTTTATTAAAATGATTCATTTCGGTCTGCAAAAGCATTCATTGCATGTTTTTTAATTAAAAAAATTGTAGGAAATGGTGTTTAATGGTGCGGTTGGAAATGGTTTTAAAAATCATACACTAATCAAATCCCACATATAGTCAATTAAATATTTTTGAAATTAGGTAGTAGAGTTATGGCTAAACATTAATCATTAAAATATCCTTAAAAATCATTACAAATCCTTACAAATTAGTACATAAAATGTTGAATGTTACTAATAATTGTCTTAGTACCAAAATCAGAATAGAAATTACAATAAACTCAATCCCCTTGCAAGATGATAACTTTGAAGACAATCGGCCCCCCAACATCTATCGACTCGAAGAACAAGGTGTCCCCAATATTTAGGTTATTTCCAGAAAGGAATTCATAGAAACCCTTAAGAGACAGGGCCTTGATCTTCCCATACTCCGAG
The DNA here is from genome assembly GCA_032355705.1 of Rubia peregrina. Taxonomy (NCBI): domain Eukaryota; kingdom Viridiplantae; phylum Streptophyta; class Magnoliopsida; order Gentianales; family Rubiaceae; genus Rubia; species Rubia peregrina. Next base: position 1,922 of record JAULKK010004778.1, read on the forward strand.
TAGTTCATGCAGAACTCTCTCCCGTAGCACCTAAGGACAGTTGAGGTCTTCCCATTGGAGAAAAGTGGTACAATTTTCCTTGGGATGTACTCATTCAGGGAAAAAATAATTATGAATATATATGTGTATATATATGGAATTAAAAAACAGTATTAACTGAAAATCAAATAATTTCATGCTTTTATTCATTGGACTGTGTTAGTCCTTACCAAATTTGGGTTTTTCCCAAAGTTCTGACACATCAAAGTGCAGTGGAACTGCGGGCTATCCTCTGCCATTGTATGGTGTTCTAGCGCGAGCACTACCACTTCGGGGCTTCTCCGTTGTGTGGAGAACTGTATTGAAGCAAAATAATAATAATTTTGATAATTAAGTGTACGTATGTAAAAGTAAATATATGTGTGTGTGTGTGTGTCTGTGTGTAAAATGGAACTTATGTCAAGTAGGTAGGGTTATAAAAGCACTTTTCTCCTAAATTTAAATAAGAAATGTGACATTGTTAGGACATCAGTAATACCGATGGATAAATCGAGATGCTTGGGACTTCTTACTCATAACTTGAAATAAGAATATATGATGTCGCACATCATTTGCATAAACCAAATAGCGTGTGACTGGAGACCGATTTCATATGCATCAGAGAAAGCAACCGGGAAAAATATAGAATCTCAGGAAAAATGATACATGACGAGGACAAAATTACACAAAACATCCTAAAAACATCCTAACAAATCTATAAGGAAACTTAGGTTTACCTGAAAGATAACTTAATGCCATAACAAATTAGGCTACGAACTAGAAAACTAAAAACATAACTCATACAAAAATCATAGATTAAACAAGATGAAGTAACTGTTACAATAATTTAGACACTAGAATAGTAAAATTTCATACCTTTAAGGAGAAGAGGAAAAGGTTGGAGAGACTCTTGGTATTCGCTAGAAACTTGGATATGAGAAGATTAAAATGATTCTGGTGGACCCTTTAATTATAGCCATTTCAAGACGACGTCGTTTTAGGACCTTGTGTTGTCTGCCTCTGTTTGTGCGATGTCCACACACAGTATTATTTTGAATTTCTACAAATCTGCATTTGGTCAACGAAATTGGTAATAATTCAATAAAAATATTAAATAATTAATGTTCTAAACATAAAATCGGCCTTTGCTATATTGGTACATGACTTTCTGAATAAAATACTGCACATTAAGGTTTTGCACAGTGCAATTTGTAGAAGAAAACTATTTAAAATGTCAAAATTATGCATTGTTGAAACACCAAAGAAACATGGTGTGTATAACTATGTATTTAACATTAACTATATTTTAATATTAAACACACCATGTTTACTTGGTGCTCATACATTTCAAAATCTCCAAATTTTAAACACTTATTGTTAAACACGCCATTTTTACTTGGTTCTCACGATTCCTGGAAATCCTATTGTCATGGATGAAATATATAATGATAGATAGAAATTAATCTGATTGAAATCAGATCAATTAACCGTTTGAGTAAAAATGTACATGCGACGTTGCATATCTGTCTGTTTAACCGATTGGTTAAACAAGATACCTACGATGTTGTATTGAGCAAAAATATGAACGTGCGACGTCGCACGTTCTTCTCATAGAAAAAGGTGTGAATGGCTTCCATGCGACGTCGCTTAAAAAGGGGTGGAAATGGAAAGTGTAAACCCTAGAACCCTAATCCATAGGAACAATTCAAAATAAACAACACAGAACACATAATTCACACACAATATTGAAAGGGAAATTCATATTTCCCTCCTTGTGTGATCAAGGTGAAAAATGAAAATTGAAGAAAAGTGGGACACCTAAAGGAATGATCTGGCAATGGATTGGAGAGGATTAGGGCTCGGTTTGGCAGAGCTGTACTTATAAGCAAAGATGGCGTTTTTGAAGCTGTGAAATACCAGCTTCTGCTTTTCCCCCAAAAATAACTTCTACATTCAAAATAAGCTACTTTGTAGTATTTTACCAAACACTAAAAAATGATTTTCTTATAAGCACAACTCTGCCAAAAAGTGTCTAGATTAGATAATGAATTCCTCTCCAACACCTCAATTTATAGTTGAACCAAGCAAGCTCTAGAATTATCTTCCATCTCCCAAACAACAATAGTAAATGCTAGAAGCCTTGAAAAGGTAGAATTTATTCTTCCAACATCATCATAGAAACATCCCCCATCTTCCATCAATGAAGAGTTCTAGAATTACGTAGAAAACCCAACACATAAACATAACAATGTCCATGAAAAAAATTGAAATTGAAATAAATCTAAAGTCCTTGAGAAGTTTCTTTTTAAAAAAAGTCCTTCAGAAATACGTTTGGCTAGTACGATGTCGCACCTTAATCGATCCGACCAACATAATAGCGGACATATGATCTTGGGACTCCCTATTTCAGCCCACTAACGTAACTATTGGGCCCCCGTTTGAACAAAACAAATGTAATTGACGTTAATAACACTTTATAATATATTACAAATACTTATTGAATTTTATAATTTTCCGTGAACTATACTAATGTCCGGTTCGATCGTAATCAATTTTACCACAATAGGTGAACTTTTTAGTTTTTACACATTGGTCCCTCCAAGAGGGTGGGACATGGAAAAATACAATATTGTACATTCAAATTTTCAAATTTAGGGCATCAACGAACAGGGATATTCATCCGTCATTTTCAAAATCATGTTGTTTCGTTTGAGGCATCAACGAACCTGGGTATTCATCCCTCATTTATATTAGTATTAGTTCTTGGCTAGAAAGTCTCCGTGGGCTCATGCCCATTTATTTATCATTTTCGGGGATGATAATTTTGACCGAGGATGGCTAATTCTTGAAATCTCTGTTTGGATTACGAGTGAACTATTCAATTTTTGTACTTAGGTCCCTCCATGAATGTGGGAGAAGTGGAATCTACATTTGGATATACCCTAATCTAATTCACATTTCCAGGTCCTAGATGTTTTGATTTAGGTATGAACGGGTCAATGGAACAGGCCCAAATTATTCACAAGCAGTACATCAACAAAATTTGCTAAAATAACACTATGGCCCAAACTTTCTTCCATGTTCGATATGTTATAACTTTGTACCTGACCGTAAGGTTAAATGTTTGTATAAGATTATGCATATTGTCTTAGAGGGGTGAAAGTTGGGGTAATCATTCATCATTTTTATTATTTCCATCAATACCTAGATAAGCGATATGGGAACAATAATTTCCTCCACATAGAATCACATGAATTTTATTATTCTTGATTTTTTAATGAAAAAAATGTAATAAAATTATGTCCATCATATTTTAGAAAGTGCCAGTACGTGGTCTAGAGTAAATTTTAGATGATTACTTATAAGTACACAAGGGGTTAGTTGGAAAACCTTGTGGATGACTATGTGGAATGAGAATAGTTTGCTTGTTACTCGTGGTTATTATAAGTTCGACTAGAGATGACAAAGTTTCTTTTCAGGACAATCAGAATCGTGTTTGAGACCACCGATGAATTTTATAATATTTACACTTATGTCCCTCCAAGAAAGTGGTAGAAGTCTTTATGCAAATTTGTTAACATTTTTTTATTTATACTTTCCCGACAATGTCGTTCAGATCTCAGATTAAAAGGGTTGATGGATGAGGCCCCAATCTTGACAAGGAGTATTTTACAACACTTTTCAAAAACTATCCTTTGGCCCTCTCGTGAGACATCGCAAGTTTGTCACCTAAAACGAATCCACTTTCGAACATAATTCGACGTCGGGTGTAATGAAATTTCTAGCGGGAAAAATTTGAGCTGAAAATGTTCACCAAAATTTTCCCCCAACCAAAATTTCAAGTCATTAATATTAGCACCATTACCCATTTCTCATTTTAGCACACTTTCTCCAAATCCTACTCCGCACAATTCTCTCCATTCACACCATTACAACAATTCAAGAGCTCAGTCAATTTGTTTTTTGAAACATTAACAAGTATCCGATGATGGAGCATCTCTGGGTTCAAATTAATTGACGTAGTTTTCCACACTTCAATGTTAATTTAGCAATTTCTTTACCATACCTTCTATGTATTATTTTTGTCATTGATTGAAGTTTGTATATTTTCATGATGTACGATTATTGTGTTTCATGTTATATAGGGTGTATTGTTTTTGTTTCCAAGATGATGCCATGTTTGTAAGGAATGAGAAAAAATGTTTAGATTAGGACTGATTGTGTACACTTATTACTTATTCTTATGAACATAATATGAATGTGCGATGTCAGTCTCTGACGATGTACAACCGAATTAAAACCAATGTCGTACATGTGAATTAAAAGCATGAAATATCTTCAATGTCTGACTTCACAAGTAGGTCGACTTTAGCGACGTTAATCACTATAGTTTGCGACATTGGTTTTACCAATATCCATTTTTCCCAAGTTGATATTCACATCCTCCAAGTATGACTATATTATGTGATTTTCATTTACAGAATGTCCAATTCTAACATAAATATTATCTCCTGTGTGTTGGGTGTAAAAGGACAACAAGAGTTATCGATGGACTGTAGATGGAAGATTTGTCATTTCACTAGTCGCCTTGATAGTGTCAATGCCTTGAAACGTAGACAATATGGAGGTTCAATAGAGTTAATGTTTAAATTTAGTATCAACCTTATGTATTATCATATATTATAACATGTATTTACAATATATGTTATAATTTTGAGGATTTTAACATGTCATTGTTAATTTCCCCACATGCATTGAATAACAATTGAATGTTGTATGATGTTTAACCATTTCTCGAGTAATCCCTTACTAAATAACATGTAATGGCTATCAACGAACAATTGTTTATTTTATTAAATATTTATTATTAGGATATTGTACAAAAAAAATCTCTCCACGATTATTCTGCAATGTCGCACACACCGGTAATCATGTGAAGCATAGGTGACGTCGCATGTATGACTGGCGTGTAATTTTTTTTGCAACATTGCCTGTTCAAACTGACATCGTATTATTCACCTTTCTACGTCAGCATTCACACGTCATAGGTGCTCCGTAGAAAGCGATATTGCTAATCTGTACAACAATGTCGACTAGAACAAAGTCACAAACTTTCCTCTCACATTGTGTGCCTCATTTATATGGCCGACGTCGCTCGTGTAATATGCCGACGTTGTGTCAAACGACATTGCAGCTCTGGTATCCTATTGTCGGGCTTAATGCTAGGAGCAACATCGCACTTAATTCCTCCCAACATTGCACGGAAAACCAAGGTAAAAATACACTTTTTACTACAGCTACATTTACCTCAGTTTTTTCATGGCTGAAAAATCGAGGTAAGAACCCCTGTAGAATCGAAGTAATAGGTGGTGTCTTTAGTAGTGATTTTATTTTGTTTGAAGTTGATTTATTATAACTATTTAAAATGGTTGGTACCAACAAATCTTTCAGGATACTTATGTTATTACATTCATTTAAAGATAAAATTTATTAATTATTTGAGTTCTTTTAATAAAAATGATACAAAAACCTATAGCAAGGGCTATATATAAAAATAATTTATCTAATTAATAATACTTGTGTTAAATTAAAAATCTGAAAGACATCACTGACTGGTCCTACCCTCATTTCTCCTACAACAAATTATCGAAATATCCATCGATAACTCCTCCGTGCATGCTCCGATGATAAAAAAATCTACCGTCGCTGCCATTCAACTCCCGTTGCAACCAACGGTTAGTTTTGGAACGATTGAAAACTCTACTAGGAGAGCCTACGAGCTTTTTGTCAAGCAATTAATTCTCAATTGTCGTAAATAAACTGCATAAACAAAATGATTTTTTTAAAATAAAAATTCTCGATGTCTAAATATGAACTAATTATATATCTATAGTGTTTAAACAAGTATCCATATGGTTGACAGGAAGAATCTTGATCTTTGGGATCTTTACAGGGAGGTGCCGAAACAGGGCGTATTCCATGTGGTTCGCCTTTAAATTAATTTTTTAAAGGGTATGTTTACATGCTAATCTTTGTATGAATGAATACTTCATGACCAAATCTATCAATCCTTAGTCTTTGAAACTAAGATTATATGCATACTCTTACTGGTTGTTGATGATGGCCTTACATAAATGGAGCCAAATCTTGACGGATCTCTCGTTCAGCTAGGCTTCATGAGCATTTCGTACTTTCTTAAAATGAATTTTTAAAGACCACCTCTACATTTATGAGGAGGTTTACTTCATCCAGCCAAAAATCCCGATCCCACTCCCAGGACACCGGATACTACAGATCAAATTCTTTTCAAGTTTACTTTAACGTACGCATTTTATAACCCAATGTTTACCCTAGGATATCATGATTGTGCATTATATGCACGTAAAATGAACATTTCAATACGATTATATGTGCATTACAATATATACATAGTAATCACAATTAATTTATAATAATGCACAATCTAACACAAGAAATGCACGTTTTTACAATTAGAAATACATAAAATATTTTGCAATATAGTGCTCTTGACATAATCTTAACGTTTGTTTCAAAACATTTTATTTTGTTTGATGTAGAATTATTATAACTATTCAAAACTGTTGGTACCAACAAATCCTCATTTTTGGGATACTTTATGTTGGTACATTCAATCAAAGATATATTATATTAATTTTTTGAGTTGTTTTAATAAAATGAATTGAAATTTTTAACAAGGGACATATATAAAATAGTTATCCAATTAATAAAACTTCCATTAAATAAAAAACCGGCGAGACATCACTGATTCGTCCTCCTTCATTTCTCCAACAACACATTATTGATATGGCCATCGACAACTCCTCTGTGCCTTCACCGATGAGTGGAAAGATACGGTCATCATTTCTTGCTCACTATCGCCGACTCTCGCTACTACCCACGGTCAAGTTTGGGCCGGCAGAAATCTATTCTAGGAGAGCCTATGGACTTTACATCAAGCAAATAATTACCAATTGTCATAAATTAGCTGCATGAACTTAATGGATTTTATTTTATTCAAAATTTTCGATCACTAGAAACTATTGTGTTTAAACAATAATCCCCTTGGTTTACGGGAAGAAGCTCAATCTTAACCATCTATAAATTAAAAAAAATTGAAGGGTGTTTTTTTATATGCTAATATGTAGAATGGATGAAAATATTTCACGACAATATCCATTAATTCCTAGTTTTTGTAATAAAAAAAAGATTATAAATGGACACTTTACTTCTTGGTGGTGGTGAATTTAGATAAATGGAGCCAAATTTGATGGATTTTGCATTCAACTTGAGCTGCACAATTGTTTCATACTTTCTGAGGCATTAGGCTGACATCCGCTACTTTTATCTGGAGATTTACTTCATCCAGAAAAAAAACTCTCGTTCCCACTCCCAGGATGCCGGACACTACATGTCAAATTCTTTTCTAATTTACTTTAACATACTCATTCTATAGCCCAATTTTAACCCATAGGATACCATGGATGTCGTATTAGGCACATAAAATGTACATTTTAGTACGATTATATGTGCATTACAATTTATACATATTACTCACAATTAAATTATAATAAGGCACAATCTCGCACAAAATATGCACGTTTTACAATTAGAAATGCACAAAATATATTGTGAATATAGTGTTCATGACATAATCTTAATGTTTGACCATTCTAAAACATTGTATTTTGTTTTATGCTAATTTATTATAACTAATTAAAAATGTTTGTACTAACAAATGCTCATTTTCATGATACTTATGCTGTTACATTCAATCAAATATAAACTTTATTAATTATTTGAGTTGTTTCAATAAAATAAGATAAAAAATTACAGCAAGACTCTATATAAAAATAAGTTATCCAATTAATGAGACTTCTATTAAATTAAAAACTGGCAAAACATCCCTGATTCATCATACCCTTATTTCTCCGACAACGCATTATCGAAATGACCATGATGACTCGTCCATGCCTGCTCCGATGAACAAAAATTCACCGTCGCTGCCATCTGATTCACGTTGCTGCCCACGGTTAATTTTGGCCTGATCGAAATCTATACTAGTAGAGCCTACGAGTTTTTCATCAAGCAATTAATTCTCAATTGTCGTAAATTAGTTGCATGAACTTAATGATTTATTAAGATAAAAATTCTTGATCTATACATATGCACTAATTGTATATCTATTGTGTTTAAACAAGTATCCACATGTTTGACAGGAAGAATTTTGATCTTCAGGATATTTACAAGGAGGTGACCAAACGGGGCAGATTCCTCGAGGTTCGTGCTTAAATTAATTTGTTTTAAAAGGGTATGTTTTCTATGCTAATCTTTGAAACAAATGAATATTTCATGAAAACATCTATTAATTCTAAGTATTTTAAACTAAGATTATATATGAATAATCTTACTTGTGGTTGATGGTAGCCGTATATAAATGGAGCCAAATCTTGATAAATTTCTCGTTCAACTGAGATGCACGATGATGAATG
>JAULKK010004787.1:0-10448 GCA_032355705.1 Rubia peregrina
CGCGCTCGTCTTCACCCGGCCGGTCGGCCGGTCGGTCTTCCGTTGCACCGTTTTCGATCTTCGCGTGCTTCGTTTTGAGAGTTCTTGTAGTCATTTTTATGGTACTCGAGAAGATGAATCCAATGGTACCACCCTTGAAGGCTGATTCTTCTCGTATAATTCTCAGAACTCTGCTTTAGACTTTCGGATCACAATTAATCCGGCTCTTTGACTTCCTTCTTTGACCCTTCCATCTTCTACCACGTTTTGACCTGTGGCCTTCATTCTTCTACCATCCTTGTGAATGGCCTTCACTAAAACATTCCGAAGTGCTTAAGAGCAATTTATAAATTAAGTTTACAATAAAAAAAATACGTAAGGACCAAAAATCCATTAGATTTAAACTAGATTACAAAAATGAAGGATTTAGATAAAAAAACAAAAATGGTTAACTAAACCCCTTATGATGTAAACATGATTAAATCTAGCAATCTTTCAACAAAAAGATATCAAAAGGGATGTTAAATGCCTTAGAAAATACACGCATTTGACGTCACATCAAAAACCACCTTAAATCGTGCCAGAATAGCCTTTAATTTTAATTGAGGGATCCGAATAAACTTTTTTGAGTTCCAAAATGTCCATTTAAGTCAGTTTTCGGTAAACCGCCTTCCATTTATGCCTTAATAGAAGGTTATCTACTAGTGTTACATCTATAATATTAGAAAATATTTGTGTTATTTGTACTTCCCAAAAGGGCTGCTCCCATGTCATTGCCAAAGACGTTTCAAGTGGATGTTAAAAAATGAAATTAAAGAAGCTTAACAGTGCCTTTCTTCGTCCATAATCAGTCCTAAATTGCTGTTGCTAACTAAATCTCCATCGATTAACAATGGACCTAAAAATAGGGTTTAAATACAACCTCCTAATCATCCCTTAATAACAACACAACAACCACCGTTGAAGATTTAACCGTCATCATTGTACAACATAATTGAACCTCCATTGTTGTATAACACGCCCACCACAACAATTTAACAACAATCCACTTGAACCCCAACAACAACATCAAGGCCACCACCGTTGAACAATCGACCATCATAGCTGTAAAAACCCAATTGAACTGACATCGTTGAACAACAAGTCCACCACCATGATTTAACATCACACATAAACCACAACAACAACCCATCACCATTGTTGTATCGTGGTGCGCGGTCAATTCCCCAACAACCAACTTCAATATAGCTAGAGGTTAGTCGATTCAGTGGTGTTGAAATGTTAGAAGTGTTGGAGGAAAAGTTAGGAAAAAATGGCTTACTCAACGATGGTGTGTGAAGAAGAGGGTAGGCAAATTCGGCGGTGGTGTGTGGAACAAGGAAGAGTGTGTGGATTGAAATATAAATTTGGTTAAGTAGGGTTTGTAGTGTGGATTAGGTGGACTTTGTAGTAAACTTATTTTCCAAAACAACATTTTAGAGTTTCAAATTTAATGAATTGTAGATTATTGTAGGATAAATTTGTGCAAGTAGGGTACATGTTTTTAACATTTTTTCTTTACGATTACAATTTCTTAAAAAAATATATTTTAAGCTAATATAAGATAAAAATTAAAGTAAAGTGGTTGAAGTTTTATCACGGTCTATGATGTAGAGGTATTAGTAGAAACAATTGGACATGTTTTGCATCATAATCAATGGTTGGGTTAAATGAGGCTCTGAGGAGTCTTATGGAGACTTGTACTGTAGTGGGTCTGTTTAGACTGACCGTACTTGGCAGTTTGCATCTTCTAAGGTGATGGGTTTTGTCACATTAATTTGGTTATGATCTCGGGAATTAAAAAGAAGTTGAGCATAAAGACTCTGATGGCTATCTTGGAAGTTACAATATTTCAAATAAGCAGTTCAATAGAAGAGGTATTGCTTCATGTGGAATTTTATTATTTGGAATTACGAGGATAATTTTACAAGAAGAGATTAAGTGAGAAATAATAGCTAGATCGACTATGGAGTATCACGTGTATTACTAGTACTGTTACTACTAAGGTATCGCCAGTATGGATTCTTTTTTTAGGGGGAGAATATAAAGCAATTGATCTCGCTACGTGTTGTTTTTTAGATAAGTTGTTATTTAAGGTTTAAGGCATTTCATATTTATAAGGTGACTCAATTCCGTTAAATAGGTTAATATCCAAATATGTATCCTAAAACACGTATAAATATTGTCATTTTTATGTTTGCACACATGCGGGTGTGCTGATATTGTGCAACTTTATAATTTATATTCTGAAAAATAATCAGGGAAGACTTGTTCTTTTTTATACGAGTTTGATCGAGCATCGATCCTTACATCTACAACATTATGAAATATTGATGTTATTTGCCAAAAGAATTGTTCTCTCTATCCATGCCAAAGGGTCTGATCCCTTTTTGGCGTGCCCATTTAGTCACAGTTAGATGGAGGGAGATTCAGGCAGAAAAAGGTTTCAATTGAAGGCTAAAATGAGAAACTAATGAAAATTAATAATGCCTTCCACCATCCCTAATCAGTCCTAAATTTCAATTGTTGATTAAATTTCCACCGATTAACAATGAACCCAAAAAAGGCATAAGAAGAACCCTTAATAATCCTTTAAGAAAACACATTTCTATTATATAAAACCCCTAATCATCCCTTAAAACAACACCAACACTACCATCGATGAATCAACAATCATAGCCATAAAAATCAATTGAACCTCGATCGTCGTACAACAAGTCCACCACTACGATTTAACAACAACCAACTTGAACCACAAAAACAACAAAATCAAGGCCACCATCATTGAACAGTCAACCATCATAGCTGTAACAACCCAATTGAATTGACATCGTTGTACAGAAGGTCCACCGCCATCATTTAATCGCATCACACTTGAACAACAACAACAACATCAAGGCCACCATCCTTGTCATATCGTGATGAGCGATCAATTCCCCCATCACAACTTCAATATATCAAGAGGTTAGTCGATTCAGTGGTGTTGGAATGTGAGAAATGAGAAGTGTTGGAGGAATAGTTGGGCAAAGATGGCTTACTCAGTTAGGGTGTGTGAAGAATAAGGCAAGTTAATTTGGTGGTGCTTTGTGAAGAACAAGGAAGGCTAATTCTATGGTGGTGTGTGAAACGAGGAAGAGTGAGTGGATTGATACATAAATTTTGTTAACTGGGGTATCTGTGGATAAGTTGGGTTTAGTAGTAAATTAATTGACCAAAATAATATTTTAGAGTTTTAGATTTAAATGTACCATGTGTAATTGTAAAGGGTATATTTGTGCAGGTAGTGTGCATGTTTGTAACATTTTTCTCTACAATTTAATTTTTTTACAAACAACATATTTGGAAACAAATTTGAAGTCATTTCGAGTGCAGTTGTGTTGTGTTTTTGTAAGAAAATATAAGATCAAAATTATGATAAACATGGTGAGATTTTATCATGGTCTATAACATAGAGGTATTAGGAGGAAAAAATTGAACATGATATGCATCATCAATTCAGTAGAAGTTGTGCCTAAAGACTCTGTCAGTTATTTTGGAAGTTATAATATTGCAATTAAGCAGTCCAGTAGAGTAGGTATTGCTGCATAGAAAATTTTATTATTTGGAAGTAATAGAATAATTTTAGAAGAAGAGATTAATGGAGAAATTATAGCTAGGTTGACTATGGAGTTTTCATGCATGTTCCGAAAAATATATCAACTTTTAAAGAACATTGATGATATATAGAGTATGTGAAGCGAGCTATATTCAATGTATTATTATTACTGTTACTAGTAAGGTAAAACATGTATGAAATTGATTTTTTTGTGGGTGGGGCCAGGGTGGTGTTCTGCCTATAATAAGAAGCAATTGATCACGCTGCTTGCCTTTTTTTGGATAAAATTTTAATTAAGGTTTAAGGAATTTCATATTTATGATGCGACACAATTATGTTAACAAGGTTAGTATTTTAATATGTATCATATAACTCATATAAATATTGAATTAATATCATTTTAATGTTTTCACAAGTGCGGGTGTGCCAGTATTTTGCAGGTTTATAATTTAAATTCCAAAAAAATCATGCAAACTAGCTCTTTTATGTACGAGTTTTCTAATACTTGTACTTGCCAAAATAACTGCACCTTATGTCCCCGCCAAAGGATCTGACCCCCTTCTAGCATGCCCATTTAGGCATGGTGACCTGGAAGGAGATGGTGGTAGAAAAAGGTTTCAAGTGGAGGGTAAAATGGGAAAGTAGAGAAGCTTAACAATGCCTTTCTCCATCCCTAGTCTATCCCAAATCGCACTAGGTAACTAAATTTCCACCGATTAATAATGTAAGTAAAAAATGATTTAAGAAATAACTATAATCATCTCTTAATAACAACACATTTTTTGTAAAAAAAAATCCACTAATAATCCATTAAAAACAACTCCAATACAACCGTCAAAGATTTAGCCATCATTGTTGTAGCAACACAATTGAACCGCCATCGTTGTACAACACGTTCACCAAAACAATTTAACGACAATCCACTTGAACCACCAAAACAACATCAATGCCACCACCATTGAATAATCAACCATCATAGCTATAGCAACCCAATCGAACCAAAAACTTTGTGCAACAAGTCAACCAACATGATTTAACATCACATTTGAACTACAAACCGACATCAAGGCCATCATTGTTGTCGTACCATAGTGAGTGATCAGTTCCATAACCACCAACTTTAATTTAGCAAGAGGTTAGTTGATTTAGTGGTGTCAGAATGTGAGGATTGAGAAGTGTTGGAGGAATAATTTGACAAAGATGGCTTACTCGGTGGTGGTGTGTGAAGAACCGGGTTGGAAAATTGAATGGTGGTGTGAGAAGATAAAGGAAGGATAATTCTGTGGTAGTGTGTAAAATGAGCGAGAGTGTGTGAAATGAGCGAGAGTGTGTGGATTGATATATAAATTTAGTAAACTGTGGATTAGTTGGGCTTAGCAATAAATTAATTGGCCACAATAAGATTTTAGGGTTTTATATTTAAATGTACTATGTGCAATTGTAAAGGGTAAATTTGTGTAGGCAGCGTGCATGTTCGTAACATTTTTATCTACAATTTAAATATTTGAAACAATATATTAAAATAAATTTCAAGTCTTTTTGAGAGCAGCTGTGTTGTGTTTTTTGTAAGCTAATATAAGATAAAAATTATGATAAACAGGTTAAGTTTTTGTCATATTCTATAACATAGACATATTAGGAGAAACAATTGAACATAATGTGTGCTATCATCATTTGTTGGGTTAAATGAAGGCTATGAGGTGTTTTACAAAGACTTGTACCGTTGTTGGTCCTTTTAGACTGTCTGTATTTAGCAGCCTGCATCTTCTAAGGTGGAGGGTTCTGCTACATTAATTTGGTTATGGTCTCGAGAATTCAGTAGAAGTTTTTCCTGAAGACTTTGATGGATATCTTGGAAGTTATAATATTGCAAATAGGCAGACAATTAGAGGAGGTATTGATGCACATGAATTTTATTATTTATAAGTATGAGGATAATTTCACGAGAAGATATTAATTGAAAAATTATAGCTTGGTGGACTATAGAGATTTCATACATGTTCTGGAAAATATATCAACCTCTTAAGAACATTGATGATATATAGAGTACGGGAAGCGGGGCCGATTCAAAGTATTACTAATATTGTTACTACTAGGGTATCGCATGTAGGAAAATTGATTTGGGGGGGGGGGTGTTTGGCCTATAATATGAAGCAATTGATCGCGCCACATGTCTTTTCTTTGATAAATTTTTATTTAAGGTTTAAGGAATTTCATATTTATGAGGTGAATCAATTATGTTAACTTAGTTAATATTTAAATATGTACCATAAAACTCGTATAAATATCAAATTAATGTCCTTTTTATGTTTGCACGTACGGGGTGCTGGTATTGTGTTGGTTTATAATTTATATTCCAAAAAAAAATCTGGGAAGACTAGTTCTATTATGTACGAGTTAGATCGAGTTGCGATCCTTACATCTAGAATATTGGAAAATTATTGTGCGATTTACTTTTCAAAAGAACTGCTCCTTTTGTTCCTACCAACGGGTCATATCCGCTTTTGGCAAGCCTATTTAGGCATGGTGACGTGGAGGGAGATGCTGACAGAAAAACGTTTCAAGTGGATGGTAAAACAGAAAACTAACAAAGCTTAGTAGTGCCTCTCTCCATCCCCAATATGTCCTAAATCAAAGTTGTTAACTGAATTTCCACTGATTAACAATGGACATAAAAAATATAGCTTTAGAACAACCTTTAATCATCCCTTAACAACATATTTTTATAAACATCCCCTAATCATCCCTTAACAACAACACCTACACCGCCATTGAATATTTAACAATCTTCGTTGTAACAACACAATTAAACTGCCATCGATGGACAACATGTTCACCACATTAATTTAACTACAGTCCACTTGAACCACCACAACAACAACAAGGCCACCACCGTTGAAAAATCAACCATCATTGATGTAACAACGAAATTGAACCGACATCTTTGTAAAACAGGTCCACCTGTATGATTTAACAACATCACACTTGAACCACAATAACCACATCAAGGCCACCATTGTTGTCGTATCGTGGTGAGCGATCAATTCCCTAACCATCAACTTAAATATAGCAAGAGGTTAGTTGATTCAGTGGTGTTGGAATGTGTGGAATGAGAAGTGTTTGAGGATTTTTTTTGAAAAGATGGCTTACTCGGCAACGGTGTGAAGAACGGAGTAGGAAAATTCAGTGGTGGTGCGTGAAGAACAAGGAAGGCTAATTCCATGGTAGTGTCTGAAACGAGGAAGAGTGTATGGATTAATATATAAATTTAGTAAAGTAGGGTATCTAATGTTGATTAGTTAGGTTTCGTATTAAATTAATTGACCAAAATAAGATTATTGGGTTTTAGATTTAAATGTACTGTGTGTAATTGTACGGGGTAAATTTGTGCAGGCAGCATGCATGTTCGTAACTTTTTTTATCTAAAATTTAAATTTTTGGAAAATCATATATTTTAAAATAAATTTCATGTCTTTTCGAGTGCAGTTATGTTGTGTTTTTTGTAAACTAATATAAGATCAAAATTATGATAAACAGGTTGAGGTTTTATCACAATCTATAACAAAGATGTATTAGGATAAACAATTGAACATTATATGCATCATCATCATTTGTTGGGTTAAATGAAGACTATGAGTGTCTTACGGGGACTTGTACTGCAGTTGGTCCGTTTAGGCTGACCATACTTGGTAGTTTGTATCTTCTAAGTTGGAGGGGTTGCCCCATTAATTTTGTTATGGTCTCTGGAATTCAGCAAAAGTTGTGCCTAAAGACTCTATTGGCTATATTGGAAGTTATAATTATCCAAATAAGTAGACCAATAGAGGAGATATTGCCGCACAAGAATTTTATTATTTAGAAGTATGAGGATAATCTTACGAGAATATATTAATTGAGAAATTATTTCTTGGTGGACCATGGAGTTTTCATACATGTTCCTAAAATATATAAAAAAAAATTAAGAACATTGATAATCTATAGAGTACAAGAAGCAAGCTTGATTCAGATTATTAATATTGTTACTACTAGGGAATCACATGTATGAAAATTCTTTTTTTTCGGGGAAGGGTTGGAGGGGGGTGTTTGGCCTAAAATATGAAGCAATTGATCGCGCCACATGTCTTTTTTAGATAAATTTTAATTTAAGGTTTGAGTAATTTTATATTTATGAGGTGACTCAATTATGTTAACTAGGTTACTATTTAAATATGTACCATAAAACTTGTATAAATATTAAATTATTTTCATTTTCATGTTAGCGCACGTGCGGGTGTGCCGGTATTATGCATGTTTATAGTTTTTATTCCAAAAAAAAAAGGAAAGACTAGTTCTATTTTGTACGAGTTTTTTGAGTTGCAATCCTTACATCTACAATATTAGAAAACTATTGTGCTATTTGCTTTCCAAAAGAACTGCTCCCTTTGTCCCTTTCAAAGGGTTTTATCCCCTTTGGCATGCCCACTTAGGCAAAGTGACGTGGAAGGGGATGCTGATAAAAAAAATTAATTGGAAGGTAAAATGGAAAAGTAAAGAATCTTAATAGTACCATTATCCATCCCTAATATGTCCTAAATCGCAGTTCTTAACTGAATTTCCACCGTTTAACAATGGACCTCAAAATATGCCATTAGATAAACCTTTAATCATCTCTTAACAACAACACATTTTTTATAAACTGCCCTAATCATCCCTTAACAACAACACCTAAACCACTATTTAATATCTAATCATCATCGCTATAACCACACAATTGAGCCTCCATCGTTGTACAACACGTTCACCACAATAATTTAACAACACCCCACTTGAACCACAACAACAACATCAAAGCCACCGCCATTGAACAATCAACCCTTATAGTTGTAACAACCAAATTGAACCAACATCTTTGTACAACAGCTCCACCAATATGATTTAACAACATCACACTTGAACCACAACAACAACATCAAGGCTACAATTGTTGTTGTATCGTGGTCAGTAATCAATTCCTTAACCACCAACTTCAATTTACCAAGAGGTTAGTCGATTCAGTGGTGTTGGAATGTGAGGAATGAGAAGTGTTGGAGGATTAATTTGACAAAGATGGATTACTCGGTGATGGTGTGTGAAGAACAGGGTAGGAAAATTCAATGGTGGTGTGTGAAGAACAAGGAAGGCTAATTCCATGGTAGTGTGTGAAACGAGGACGAGTTTATGGTTTGATATATAAATTTAGTAAATAATTTTTTAATGTGGAATTGTTGAGCTTAGTAGTAAATGACTAAATTATTTTTTGGGTCCCTAACATAACATCTTTTACCATCTTTTGGTTCCCGAGACCAAAACCACATCCTTTCAGTACTCCCCAAACTCAAAATGAAATGTTCGGTCCCAAAAACCATATCCTATGCGGTTTAAGGTAGACTAAATTGTTTTTCCCCTAACATAACATCCTATACCATCTTTTGGTTCCCAAAAACCACCCAGAATCTAGTTTTGGGGATCAAAAATTTCATTTTGAATTCGTGGGGTACTAAAATGATGTGGTTTTGGTGTCGGGGACTAAAAGATGGTATAAGATGCTATTTTAGAGAACTCAAAACAATTTAGTCATAGTGGCCAAAATAAGATTTTAGAGTTTTAGATTTAAATGTACTTTGTGTAATTGTAAAGGTAAATTTGTGCAGGCATCATGCATGTTTAAAACATTCGTATCTGCAATTAATTTTTTTGAAAAACAATTTATTTTAGAATAAATTTCAAGTCTTTTCGAGTGCAGTTGTGTTATGTTTTTGGTAAGCAAAGGTAAGATCAAAATTTTGATAAACAGGTTGAGGTTTTATCATATTCTATATCATAGACGTATCAGGAGAAAAAATTGAACATAATATGCGTCATCCTCATTTGTTAGGTTAAATGAAGGCTATGTGGTGTCTTATGAAGACTTATACCACAATTGGTCCATTTAGGCTGACCAAAATTATTTGTCTGCATCTTCTAAGGTGGAGGTTTCCGCCACATTAATTTGGTTATGGTCTCGAGAATTCAGCAGAAGTTGTGACTAAAAACTCTGTTGGCTATTTTGAAAGTTATAATATTGCAAATAAGAAGAACAATAGAGCAGGTGTTGCTGCACAAGAATTTTATTATTTGGAAGTATAAGGATAATTTTATGAGAAGATATTAATTTAAAAATTATAGCTTGGTGGACTATGGAGTTTTCATACATGTTCTGAAAAACATATCAACTTTTTAAGAACATTGATGATATATAGAGTAAGGGAAGCGAGCTAGATTCAAAGTATTACTAATATTGTTACTACTAGGGTATCACATGTATGAAAATTTAAAAAATTGGGGAGGGGGAGGGTGTTTGGCCTATAATATGAAACAATTGACCCTGTCACGTGTCTTTTTTTTTGACAAATTTTTATTTTTAGCTTAAGGAATTTCATGTTAATGGGGTTATTCAATTAGGTTAACTAAGTTAATATTTAAATATGTACCATACAACTTGTATAAATATCAAAATATTGTCATTTTTAAAGTTTGTGCACATGTGGGTGTGCCGGTATTGTGCAGGTTTATAATTTGTATTCCAAAAAAATTCAGGGAAGACTAGTTCTATTATGTACGAGTGAGATCGATCTGCAATCCTTACATCTTCATTATTAGAAAATTATTGTGCTAATTTCTTTCCAAAAGAACTGCTCCCTTTGTCCCTGTGATGAGACGTTAAAAGCATGTATTTTCCGAGGTATTTAACACCTCTTTTGTATGTTTTTGTTGGATGATTGCTAGATTTAGGTAGGTTTACATCATAAGGGGTTTAGATAACCATTTTTGGTTTTCA
>JAULKK010004807.1:0-10447 GCA_032355705.1 Rubia peregrina
TCCAGATCGCAGGCATCTTCACCAAGGGGCTCTCTCGTCCGCTGTTTGAGTTTTTCAGATCCAAGCTGTGCATCGGCGAACATCCGACGCTTCGTTTGGGGGGGGGTGTTAGACTGAGTCATATAGAAGAGTAGTCTTAGAGTTATACTTGTCTACAAATTCTACATTGTATACTTCTATATATTTGCACTACTCAATAATACTATTCATTGCGGGAAATCATTCTTTCATGTTGGAATCTAAGCTACGGTTTTACTTTTGGCTTCTTTAATGAACCAAAAGAATTTTTTTCATGTTGTAATTTAAAAGGAATAAAACATGGATGTGTTGTTTAGGGATTACGTACTAGCTGTGCTCAGTGAAGGACAACAAGGTGAGGATCCTACAGGCCAGAATCATGAAGCAGTTGTTGGAGCTAATGGGTTAATATAAGGCCGAACATGGTGGATAGGTCGGCGTTCGTGCTAGGTTTATGATGGAGGTTGGTACTGCAGACTTCGGAAGAAACTCTTAAGTTTGTAATATATCATTAACCTGCTCTCTCCCCATCCAGATGTGTTAGCTCCCTTTTAATAATAAAACATCTTGCCTTTATTGTGTGTGCTCTCAGTTCTGGAGTAAATTATCTACCATAATCTTGGAATGGCGCCGACATTGCGATTATCTTCCAATTTTTTCTCTATATTTTAAACTTGATATTATATATTGCAATTGATTATGATGAAACTGTGATATTAAAGATTAAATCATCGGTCATTTTTTAAGTTTATCGTTTCTGATTTCATGGTACACATTTCAGTCTACGACTCGAATGTGATTCTAATACAGTTTCTTTTCTATTTTCTGAATTATTAGAGTCGAGTTTGTTGGTTCCGAGGTGACTTCAATAGCTATTTTTTACTGAAGAGTCATGCCCTTGTGATCGGATTAGCAGGGTTCCTGTTCCGATATTCTCTGCAAACTCACACACTTGAAACTTGTAAGTTTGGAAAATGCAGTGGCTATTGCTACTACCAAGATTGAATTTGTTTTTGCATTATAAGTGCACAACCTTTATATCGATTGAAATACCTTTGTACTCATTTTGTTCAGCATACAATATCAAGTCATCTATTCTAATTTCTACTGTAAAGAAATGCAATAAGAGTGTACTTATTAATCAATGGTTTGGATTATATCTATTCTAATGCATTGTGTGAGGTTTCTAATTTGTTATAATAGTGAGTATGTTGTCTGTCCGAGGAATAATCGACCACTGGTACCTTCTAAGTTATCTGTCATGGAAATCCGCCATTTGTTATCATTTTATTGCTTAAACATTAGCTAATCCCAGTGTTAATCGGGGCATTAGCATTTTTGGACCTTTTTTTATGTTAGTGCATCGCTTGATCACACTGTTTTGATCATGAAAGCACATAAGAGACTCGTTAACTCACTCAACATTAGGATGGCTCTTGAAAATAGTGTGATCAAGCGATGCACTAACATAATTATACTAGCTCCCTGAACTTGCAAGTAATCCAAAAATGGCTCTTTGAATCATCCGTTGTAACTTTATTCTTTAGGAGACACTTCACTACTTCGTCTAAACCATCACGTAGATTGTTCATCACAGTTTAAATGATCGCGAATGAAGACAAAATATCAGTTGGCCAACAAATAGATGATTCAGAGAAGCAGTGGTGCCTGATATTTCAGAATTAATATAACCACCAGTCATTGAAATACAAAGGTGTCTCCTAAAGAATAAAGTTACAACGGATGATTCAAAGAGCCATTTTTTGATTACTTGCAAGTTCAGGGATGTTTGTGAATCTCCGTGCTGTAATGATTCGATCACGTGCGACATTTTTAGATGCTAATATAACAAAAAAGGGCAACTGGTCCTAAATATGTATTTAGTAGCACATGTTTGGAATTAAACTTCATGAATAGAGAATGATATTGAATAATGCATCATATGTAGTTTTTTAATGTATGAACATAAACCTACATTTCTGTTGTTCTAGAGGTTTGAAGTTCCTAGAAATTATATAATTTAATTTTCATTTTTGATAAATGTGAAACATAAATGTTACATGCTAATTAAATTGATTTTTAATTAAAAAATAATGCAACGTGCGGTGGGACTCCAGTTAGTATAAATAATAAGAAACCGTGTCTGAATCTGGTGATTAAGGATCCAAATAGACTGCAGGTTGATATATTCACAATCAAACCTCAGAAAAATTATCCTAGCTGTGATAATCTTATGGAAAAGGGATTTACCCCAGCTATGAAACCACCAATAGTTAAGATTTTCAAGGCAATAAAATGTGAGCCTCCTAACTGGGGCTATAAGTTAAACACAAATGCTGTTTTCTATGGTCTAACATTCCCAAAACCAAGGATCATAGTTAGATATCATACCTGCAGGTTATACTACACAGGGACAAACAACATTAAAGATGCAAGGACTATTTGCAGGCAGTACAAATGGTACCAGGGAGCAGATATTTACCTTGACATCTGATTGGCTTGGGAAGACATTCAAGGAATTTGCAGAGGAAATGGGATCCAGGTCTTGCATATATACCGAGATCATAATTAACCAAACAAGTCACCACCTAGCTAAATTGGGTCAACAATGACAAAAACAGTAGAGCTCACAATATCTAAACATGGAAACTAAACAACCATTCAAGGAGATGAAGCTGGTTTGTATTGCCTCGGGAAGCAGACTTTTCAGAGTGTAGAAAATTCACTTTTGACTTGGTTATGTTTTTAACTACTTCATGTTTTAGCAAACATTTTCATAGTGTTTTGATTTGATTATCTGACTAAACGATGACTAACATGTGGTGTTTTGATTTGATTCCCTGACCAAACAATTACTAACATGGAGGTGGAGGTAATCGATTAGGAGATGCAGTCAACCAAAAACACATCACAACACTTTTTCCCTTAGAAGTGCGATGTTTTTGTTCCACATTTGATGAACACAAAGGTGTAAATTTTGACCAATTTATGGTTGGGTAGCCAATATATCACCCACATGTATAGTGGTTAAATTTAAAATATATATATTTGACATCCAGTTATTGTTATAAATGAAACTGAATTTTTCGTTTAAAAAGAAGAAGAAGTGTATTACATAAAGAGAAAGTCTCCCGTGAGACCGTCTCGTCATTAACTAATGGTGAGATGAGGGATCATCATGTAGTTTATAGGAAAATAATGTAAATTTGCAGGTTAATAATATGGGTCATAATTGGGTTTAACATAAATTCGGGGTCAATTAATTATCCCTTTATTTACCACCTGTCTTCAACATATATCTCTCTATATCCACACAATTTATCTCTCCATTCTTGACATCTCCTCACTTCCCCCTTTCAGGCGACCAAGACTACAACGACGAATGCTTAACAAGTTTCTGTAACACTACGGTAAACTCTCCTGTTCCAACACTTCTGGTGGTTCTGGAAATCAGCACCAGTTCCGTGAGTACAAATATTGGTCTAGAGCTCTTTAGATTTGAGTGATCTCTTTCCTTATTGCATCCCAACACAAAATCTCAATTGGCGACTACAACAACAACCAAAAAACTGAATGGAAAGGAAATAGTTACCGAAAGCAATATGTCATGAATGAAGAGCTTTAACGGTAAATTGGCATAAAACAAATATTCCCTTTAATTTCAAGAAGGTCTAGTTTCCTTTTTATCAGCTCAAAAATTGGTAAACACATAACGGACAATTGGTCAGCTAATGAAGAAGAAGAAAATTGAGCAATTAGTAACTGGATTCCGTTAGTAATTCATCTCAGATAGTTAGAGGTTTATCAGTATATAGTTAGCGGGTTTATTCGTGAAATATATTACTAGCCCAATTTAACTTAGCTAACAAGGTTTGCTAAGAAAACAAAATAAGATATGTGTTGCGACCACTTCGCTAAGCTAAGGCATAGTGCCCAGTCCACAAAGAATTGAACAAAGTAAAGCCACTAACTAGAAAACCACAAATGTAATGGAAGACACTGGTTACCATAATGCCCCATAACCAGACCATGATCCAATGATGGGGACATGATAATCGAACCATGCTTAAGCCATGGTATCCCCATAAATAAAGAGAAGAAATACATGCAAAGGGTAAGTAAGAACTATTGTAGATATGCGTATATGATAAAGCTATACTGACTTGAGCATCTGAGCTCCCTTCTTGGGGACATTTGTAGGTAGTCGAAGAGTCATGAACTTGTCGTGAGCTGGGCTCGATTGTGGAGAGCATTTTTGTTTTACTTTTGATAGTTCTTAGGAAAATCTGGAGTCCCTGCTGAAGCTGCCACATATATAGCAGACACCTAAGGAACACATGTAATTCTTGGATACAAGCTCGAACAGGAAACGTATCACCATCACCTTACCAATGACTTGCAATGAAGGTACGTTTACATATTACAAGTTTTTCCTACTAAGGACGACTTGTAGTAAAGGTACTTTCACGTGTTACAAATTATTCATGTTAAAATTATCTAGCTTGTGCAAAATAGAGTAAAGGAAAAGAACATATACATGCCTTGGAAAATATGAGTCATACAGCCACAAGCAACAAATAAGGACTGGATTAGTAAGCCTAAAGACACTTCCCCCAATCCAACGAAGCCATAGAGTAGTGAAACCAACTAACTCATTAGAGAATAATATAAAAAATAACTAACTACATGATATCCTTAGAAACATGTAAGTGGTCAATAGGATACGTCGTTAGGAATAACGTAATGATGCTTTATTAGTTAGATGGCCACAATTCACATTACACGCTTCGAGCCCCCAACTAAGACTACTCGACATTCCAATAAAGTTCACATTGTCACCCTAAAAAGTTCAGTAAGAAAGGGACATTTTGGCTACAACAGGTAAAGACTTACTACCCGTCCATTTTCAGAAGAAAAAAAACAATGCAACCAAAATTATTAAAAATGAAGCGCACGTAGCGTTATTCGAACATAATGCCCATAAAATAAATAATAACATAATTTTATGAACATAAGTAATACTTTATAAGATCAAGATCTTAGATTAATATAAAAACTAAGGATTACAACTAATTCCCTACTAAATCCTAAGAAGCTCCATTTAAAAAGATTACAACCAACTATCGGCGAACCTATACATAAAACTATTACTACGTAACTCCCCAACAGTTATTGCCAAAAAAATTGTAATGACCCCATGAAGATCAATCCTCCTGGCAAGATTTCTCCACAACAATCTCAAAATATTAAGAGACGAAGAGGTCATTGGAGATCACCATGCTTATTAAGCGAGCTAGGAGTGACCCGCACCCGCGGGGTCATTTTAATTCACCTGCAGGTGCAAAATATCTAGAGTCTGTCTCGTGTGAGACCCCGTCTCATGATGAGGCTAAGGACTAGAGAGAAAATAGCAAAATGGCAAACCAAATTTGGGAGAAAAATTACAAATAATTTGGACTCGGGGTCTATAATAAAAAGCGCAAAAAAGAGGACCAAATTGAAAAAATAAAAATAAAAAAACAAAGAAACCCAACCTAGCCCAAAGATGCAATACTTATCCCCTTCCGAAACACGATTTCACTGAATCTCTTCAACCAAAATAGATTGAACATCACTTTTTGAAACAAAAACGTCCCAACAAAACAAAATCCTCCAACTGTTGTTCATGATCAAAATTCAACCACAACGAATTTGAAGAAAAACATCAATCGACATCAACAAAGCATCAATCAAGTAATCTACAACTACAATCAGGTATAAATTCAACATCAATCATCTTAAATCTGTGAATCAACTCAATTTTGAAATTTGCATAGTCAAAACTCGAATTGTAACTAAAGAAAGAGATTAGAAGACCGACAATAGGAATGCATACAGAGGACGCAACAACAGGTCAAAAGGAAACAATTTGAATCAAATGAAAAATATGAAAAAATGTACCTGTTTCACAAGGTAGTCTGTAGATCTTTCAATAATTTATTCAGAACTTTCAATTTAATGATTTGTAATCGAATGAGCAGCAACCTATGTTTGAAAAAGAAAGTTTGTATGGCTGATTTTCCATAAATGTTGCTAATTTTTTTTTGAATGGAGCAACATCTTGTCAACTTGCTGAGAGTTTCATTTAAAACACTCAAGCACTCACATGTTGGAATTTATATTTTTAGCCGTTATTTTGAAGTTTTCAACAGTGTAGTTGAGCCTATTTCAAATTATGGGAAAAAAAGTATGTAGCTGAGAATTATAACATGTGGTGTTCATGACATTCAGTATGATTTAATTGTGTAGCATGATGGTTAAAATTGATTGAACATAAACATATTTACAATTTGCAGCAGCATAATGTGATGTTACTCCTTTACTGTTTGATGTTACAACTACATAACATGACATTTTAAGTATACAGTCTTATGATGAAATTCACTGAGCATATTTACACGAATATTCAGCAACGCAAGGAATCATCAATAAAGATAGCTCCCGAAGTTCTCAAACCACCAAAAAAGCAAAAAAGGGCAAATCATGTAACTGGGAAATATAATTTTGAAGCAAACAAATCATTGAGAAGGGAATTTGGTTCCAAAACACCAAATCCGCAGTTGATCTAAGGCCAACTTGCTCAAACATTATCATTATTTACTCTCATATTGTGATGTTACACTATTAGACTGTGATGACTAATTTTGTGTGTTTAATTTTTTACAAATATGTAACGATCAGGATGTTGATTTAAACCGGACGTCCATATGCTAACACTTACACATTGCACTATTGTTGAACTTGAATTAAGTTCTTTAAAGTACCACTTTTTCCCACATATGTTCTTTTTTAAATGATGATTGAAAGATATAAGTTGATTCGTATAACTTTATTTACATTAAGGAATACATAATTCTAATAATTTTTAACCAAGACACAAAACATCAATCACTTATAACTCAACATCAAATAAAATTTTAAAAAATCATCATTGAATACACTTAAAAGTGCCAACTTTCCTCCCAATAAAGCTCAACATTTGAACAAAACTTTCAAAGCATGAAAAATTAGCCCTTGCAAATGGAACATCACAAGAATTATGAAAACGATCATACTCAAAAATTTCTACTTGCTTGTGAAAAATTTCTACTTGCTTGTGGAACATCATGAGCAGTGTAAGAAACATCAACATCCAAAAATGAAACATCAAAATATCACAAATAACACTACTGATAGCTAATACGTACAAACATCACATACTATATATAAAACATCAATCTCATAAACTGAAATATTAAAATAAGTTATTAAATTATCAAAACAGCGCAATTCACATTACTTGGAAAATTAAAACATATACAAACCACAAACAAAATTGCAAGCATCAACCATTGAAATCAAGACACCAAAACACTATAATCACTTACAGCTTAACTTAAAACATCAATAGTATTACCTAGAAAATCAACATCAATCTCTTAAACAACACGTCTAGGGAAAAAAACTTACCGACCTTCCATCCATCGTGATAGCTTCAGCAGTGGGCAAGTCTTCAGAAATCTAAAAAGTGACACGGCACAAACTTGTACCAGATTTCTCAACATTCACACATGTTTCCTTCCTCGACATTGCACCCACACTAAAGCCTACCACCTTACCCATAGAAGTAAAATGAAATTATTCCTTAGTCATAAGAGTTGAATTATAAATAGCCTTACCCATCTTCCTACACTTGTCAATCAAATTTTTGGATCCCCAGTGTTAAATCAAAGGAAAAACAACGCAGTCTGGTTTACCTTGAAACAGAAACCTATACAAGTAACGCATCAAAAGAACAACTACACAAGCATTCATTGTCTTGTAAGAACTCGACTTATACCTACCCACTGCCTCACACAATGTTTTCAGTACATACCCACACCAATCTAATTTCTTAACTTGCCTAACATCTTCCAATGTCCCTACCAGCTTATAGTCAACAAATGACCTAGCTATAGAACACAAAAAGTTACAGACAACATACATCACAAAGAGTTTCTTAAACTCATTACCACCCTCACCTAAAGTCATCATCTTATTAACCATCATATCACAGGGAATGTTAATCAAAGCCAAACTCAGTCTTCCACTTGTCCCTCAACTAAACATCCTTATTTTCACCCTTACCGGAATTACTAACCTCAACCACCTCCTCATCACTAATAGGCAATCCTAAAACATCATGCACATCATCACAAGTAATAATGTAACCATCAGAACTAACTGTTTGAACACAGCTAACGTGATTAGTGTTAAACACATGGTAAGGAATAATCTTTTTGGGAAGAAGTATAAAATTAATCTTTAATAAACCACTAAACCCAATCTCCTGCACAGATTTCACCTGCTTTGCAGTCAACATGCAATTCAACTTCTCCATCTTCCCAGGGCTACATTTGGTACTGAAGCCCTTCTTAAAACTGGGAAAAAAAGAAACATCATAAACATCACATGCAAAAATGGAAACATCGATGTCTGGCAATAAAACATCACAACTGCATATCACTAACAAAAAAACATCAATATTTAAAAACATCAATGCACCTTAGGTCATAATCATCTTTTCCATCAACATTATCACCAACAACTGCTTTCCCTTTATAGTTTCTCTTCACATTGACCTTTACCTTTCTAGCTGAGCAAATCCATCTCTCGACTACTTTTTCTTCAAATTCTGATTCAGCAGCGGAACCACTGACATCCTCATCTTCATCAGAAGCTTTGGAAACTTCATCGCCTCTCTCGAAATATCCAAACTCAGATTCTTCTTCATCAGTTTCTTCATCTTCTCCATTTTCTTCATCGCTTCCAGATTTGTCATTGCCACTATCTGAATCCCTAGCAATCCCAAGTTCAACGTCATCATTCTCCACAACATCCCCATCATTATTAGTTTGAACTTCTGGGTGTCAAGAACATTAATGAACACTTCATCATCTACAATACATGAAACATCATATCAGAATGTTCACACATCACATCATAATAACCACATAACAAAACTATAAAAGTGAAATCCTAATAGGCATGCAGAAAAATATATAACACCATGATTGATGTCATCGACATCAGCATTGCCAACAACTTCATTGTCATCAAAAGCAAAATCCAAATTTTATTAGTAATCATCACCTATAAAGCAAGACAATCTAACCATGTTAAAACATGTCATCATAAAAAATAGTAAATTATGGAAACTACAAATCATAAGATAATCACAACACCTTTATTCTCATCAGAACTGATCTTGCATGAATCATCAACTATGAAACATGAAACATCAAATCAGAATCTTACAAGATCAAATCATAATATGAAATCAGTAACAGAAAAAAATTCAAATTGTACACTGAAGCAGAAGTATTATCATCAGCATCCTTGTTGCAAATTGTAGTTCCCTTCTTATCATCAACAACTAAAATCATAAAACATAAAATCGTATAACACAACAAATAAACCTAAATTGCTGAAAGGTTTAATAACAAGAAACAAATAATTTAAAATCAATACCTTTACCATTGAGACACTCAGCATCATTCGACACACTCTTCACATCTATTTTCATGTTTGAAGCAACCGAAGAAGCTTGACCAGTGGCACCACCATTAAAATCTATTAGCACATTTTCTAAATTGCATACACTAGGAGCTCATCTTCACCTTTCTCCGCCAAATCAAGAATTCGTTTGACAGTCTCATTTTTTCTCCTAGAGAGTCCTGAAACGAAACAAAAATATGAACCCAAATATGAAACATCAATATCCTACATGCTCTTCAAAGAATATAAGGAAATAAAACCTGATATTAAATCAGGATTCAGATCTCCTCTCAGACGCTGTGACTTTCTCACAGCACCGACACTAGTAGTATGTACATCTGCAACATCAAATATTATTTTTAAATCATAAAAAAATGCAACATCAATTACTTTGGTAAAAGGAAAATAGGATAACAGGAAATGGCTACATATCAACACACATGAAAACATCAATCTAAAATAAAACAAAACCAATTTAAGATACTAAAACATCAATAAAAACTACATGCTTCTGAAAACTAAAAGTGTTAAAACATCAATAGCATCACACTGAAACTAAAAGTCAAACTGGAGCTGTAAAACATCAATAACCTCAAAATCATAGAAAACAACTACATGAAAAAAATATATCTAAATCATCGTAAAAAAGCTCAACCAAATCACAAGCAACATCACACTCTGAAATTGAGACGTGAACCTAAACAGACACAACACACACAAAATCCATGAAATACACCTTTTAAAAAATAATCTTAGCATCCAACAAAAATCATATCAAACTAAATAGCAGATATCCTAACCATAAATTTAAAAAATCATTTAGTAAACTTTAAACATTAACACACATGCTCATATAGAAAATGACAAATGAAAT
>JAULKK010004816.1:0-10447 GCA_032355705.1 Rubia peregrina
AGGGATTTTCATTATCTCACCATATCCCTTAAACAGATTAATATTCCATAAATGCAATTGCTTAAGAATAGAGTTTTTCCATAAATCCAGTATGTTTCAATCACACGCATAAATCAATTTCGTGAAATCTTCAATCTTCCATAAAACAATATTCATGCAATATTCTTCAATCCGTTAAACCCTTCTATGCTCCAGCTTTCCGGTAGTTCCAACATGAAATTTTTTTCTTTTCCAAATTAGTACACAAATAATTCCAATTAAATAATAAATGCACAAAATGTGACTTTACAAAAACATTCATGTAGTTATAAAAAATAGAAGAAAAAACCCATAGCCGCAGGGCTGCACTGCAGATATAAAAACAGTAAAAGAACATCTTCCTATTCGCATAAATCATACTTTGAATAACTAAATCCCTAAATAATATATAACCTTTAAATCTTGTAGGGAGATTTTGATAACTGAGAATATGATAAAAATTATAGAAAAAAATTCCTCACAATTAAATTCACGGCCTCAACCCCCTTCTTCTTGAATATCAAAATTGAAGAGTTGAAGTGGGTATTAAGAATCTGAATTCGAAAAGAAGATGATATTATATGAGAATCATGGAATACAAAACCAAATTTATAGGAAAATTTTAGGGATGAGGATAATAAAATTAATGAAACTAACACTAACAGTTGGAAGAAAAGTAGAAGACGAGGCCACAATCATTATTAAAATTGAAAGAGAAGTCAGAAGAAGATGATGTGGTGTCCATGGAATATTGATATCTATAATTGCGTCTGAGAAATCTAAATTGGTCTAGGAAAAAGAATGAAAAGAGGCCTTCTATATTTATTATTTATTATTTATTTATAAAATACAACCGTATTAAAAGGGCTTAAAAAATTGGGCCTCAATTTTTTTGGAGTCCCTATTCGGTTGCTCTCCTTACAAATGCTACCTGCTTTCGTCGCTACTTTTCTTCCCTTAATCTTGTTCTATTTCTCTTCACAAAATATTGCGACAAGATTGAATGAGTGATTAGATGGTTAATTTTGTTTTCCAAGTATAACAATAGAATCAACTCATCAAGTGTAGTAGAATATTCTAGCGTATTACTAGTTTATCAGTTAAAAGTAGATAGACGAACACTGGTGATTGTGCATACAATCAACCACAATGTAACCCCCATTTATATATATCAATGAGGAGTCCGACTATTTGTTTCAAAAAAAAGATCTCTCATCAGACTAATACTCCCTCGGGTTTCCTAAAATTGGCTCCCTTTCTTTTTTTTGTTTGGGTGTTTAACAATGACCCTTTTCCCTTTTTGACAAAGTTTAGGTTATTTTCATCCAGTCAATGAAATCATCTTTGCCAAAAAGGGGAAGCAAGCATTTAGTTATAAATGATAACAAGCATAAAAACAAACATCCAATCATCTTATTAATTAAATTAATTATAAATGACTCATGAAGCGATTAGATGGTCTAAATTATTTTTAAATTTCATTTAGAGCATGTGATGACGAGTTGCTTAATATTGAAATTCACATTGTATAAAATTCAACTGTCAATTAAAAATTAGCTTTTACATTTCGATTTAAAATCTTGCAAAATATATATACCAACTTATAATTAGACATAAAAATTAAAATATTTTATTTTATTTGACCTGGAAGATTAATACAGAAAAGTAGAAAGCTGTAAATTATTATTTTTAATTTTGAAACTCACCAAAGGTCAGGGGGTAATATTAGCTTTCCCAGGTTAAAAGATATAAACATTACATTCAAGTTGATAAGATAATTACACCGTGGAACTGTCAGAAAAGACTCTGAGAATATACAAACTATGTGAAATCCAATCCCTTTACCTCCACCCCCCGATTTGATAAAGAGAAAGGCATATCCCACTGAACGAGGTATAAAATGGCCTCCCACTTGTTTGCCTCCACCCCCTGTGTCGACAAAAAGAGGTGGCCTTCCGTTTTAACCCCTTGTATATTACTCTCCCTAGAGTAATATACTATAGGGATGACGAAGAGATCCTGAGTACCAGATCATGTTGAAACCTTATTAATTTAAGCCAAATGATCATCTCAGCAAAATGACCAAAGCGGATTGCTGTAGCCAGAGCAGATTACTAGACCCTTCAAATGACTTAAAGAGGCAGTCAAAATCAAAGGACAACAACCATAGCATCAAAAGAGTGTTGCTCTAACAAATGGTATCGTACGAAAATTATTTCTAATTTTTCAGTTAAAGCAAGTCCAACACCAAATCAAATTAATTTTTATTGTTGAGGAATGAAAATCAATAATGTTCACATTTTGTTACTAAAACTCCAACGATTCTAAGTTTACATAATCTGACCTTCATTAACACTAATAATCATTTTTATTATTTGAACTTAATATTCTATCCTAATTCTTGAATTAATAAAGGGTATTTGAGACTCCGAACTTCGACTCAATCAAGTTTGTGATACTGGAAAACCAAAATCTCATGACATATGAACAAATCATAATTCTTCCGAACTGCTTGTCATCAACCAAGTAGAAAGATCATAAACGTTTCTCTGACTTTTGTTAAGTTTGGGATCACTAATATATCAGAAACAGTCAAACAAACTAAAGAAATGAAAAAACAAAAAAAATGAAAAAAAAACAAACTCAAACAAAACACAATGCTTCCTTACTACTCCTGAGGCAAATAGATAGTAAATCAGTCAGAAAAACATGGTATAAGTATTCTGCTATATAAATAAAAACAATGAAACTAGTTAACAAAATACACAACATGACACCATTTCTCTACCACGATGCAAGGCAAGTTAAAATATCCCTCTATCTTAGATGACTCTCCACACTTATATTTTTATCTGTTTCATGTAAATCTATACACTTTCCTTTCCTTTTAAGAAAATATTAAACATATCATAAGACTTTATTACCCCTAAGAAGTTAAAATTTTACAAAAAATTAAAATATTTAAATTCACTCAAAAATCCCAACCACAACTTTCCCCACCCATTGCCACAGGTTTCCTTGTTGTCACCACCATATTATTTGCTGGAACTATTTTTGAATCAAACCGACTTCGGCAGTGGTTTCTTTATTCGCTCCGATGGTGGCCCAACCCCATATCTGGTTTGAAAACTCAGGATTTGTTTTGCATCACAACTAAAAAACTCAAATCCACCCATCCAAGTGGAGCCTCACTGTAGAGAATGAATAGAGGAAGAGGCGAAGGGCGCAGAGAGAGGAAGAGAGGAAGAGGCGGAAGGGCAGAGGGAGAAAGGGAGGCGAGAGGCGAAGGGGCGTCGGCAACAGAGAGACAGAGGGTGCTGAGGGAGGCGGAGGATGCGGAGAGGCGGAGGGAGAAGCATATATCTGAAAGGTACAAGACAAGGGTATATTTGACTTTTCACACCTTTAAAATTAAACGAAAGATTTTCTCTCTCTGCAGATTCCCCCGGGATAGAGAGAGTACATTAATAGGACAAACAAGCAAGATGAATATTTTAATTTTTGTACGAGCATTGGATTCTGATTAGAGCGTTTATTGTCTGCTTCTTCTTCTTTTTTGCTGAAAAATTGAAGGTTTTTTGTTGGACACGACTGCACTAGCCTTTGTGAGACTCGAGGTTTTTCTTTACTAAAAGATGAATACTGTGTTTATTTTTAATACGTTTAATCATAATATTAAAAATTTTATTCCCAATATTTATTCTTCTATCTACAAATATAGGAAAGCAAATAACTTCTCTCTTTAAAATCTTTGTCAAAATGAGATAGGAAATCTAATAACTTAATGTACAAATTCCAAAATCAATAAAAAATTCTTATGATAAAAAGGTACTTAATCTTACTTCTCATCAGTCTTGTCAACCATATTCAGATTTTACCATTGGTATGTGACGAGATTTTTTGAGAAATTCATAGTACAAATAAATAACAGTGGATGAGAGACTTTCACAAAGTGTAAGTCTTTCGTCATTACTTTTCAATCAATGAGACCCTAATACTCCCTCCGTCTCAGTTTAAGGTGTACATAATATTTTTCACAATTTTTAAAAAACATGTTTGACCATTAATATATTTAACTACGTATAATATCGGCAAATAAAAAGATGATATTTATAAACTACTTATTGTGACGAATCCAACAATATTACATACAATAGTATTGCTGTTTATATATCTATCCAAATATGTGGTCAAAGTTTGAGAGTGTTGATTGTCAAATAGTAAGTGTGTAGCTTAAGATGAGACAGAAAGAGTATAATATTACTAATTGTACATAACGAGAATTTTTATTGAATTCAAAGAAAGAAAGTAAATGAAAGACAGTTTTACGAGAAATTTTGGTGAATTCAAACAATGAAAGTAAATGAGAGCCAAGTTTTACGAGAAATTTTGAAGAATTCAAATGAAAGTAAATGAGAGACTAGTTTTTCGTGATCAGATTCTTCCCTGGAATTCTACTCTTCATTATTTTAAGTTTGACATTGTAATTTTAAATTGTGTTCAAATTAAATTATATGAAGAGAATTAAATGTGAAATGGAAAAGAATTAGTGAGTGAATAAAAATAATTAATTTTATATAAAAATATGACAATGTTAGGAATAACTAACTAAAAATAAAATAAATTTAAATTTAAATTGCGGAACTAACCGGTTATTTCAATAGGATTCATATATAGCTCATAAAAAAAAAGAGTTTTTCAGTTATAAACATAATATATAGGAAGGACAAAAGTAAACTAATGTAGAATTTGGTGGACAAAATGTGAGTAATCTTCCTACCTCCACCAACAACGAATGCCCATTATAGAAGCATTAATCCCAACAAGAAAGAACCAAAAACAAATCAAATAAAAAACTCAAGGGGAGACCGAAGGTGCTCTCTATTTGTGTATGGCCAAGGTGTAAAAGTGGATGTTGTTATGTGTGGCCTCAACTTAATAGCTCAGGTGAGTTACCCCTGCTCAACCTAATAGCTTCTTTTGGGTATCACCTGTCTCATCACTCAAGACGGGAGGATTTCAGATCTTCATTCAACTACTGTGCTTTTGAGCACTACAAGGAGACCATCAAAT
Source organism: Rubia peregrina (assembly GCA_032355705.1). Taxonomy (NCBI): domain Eukaryota; kingdom Viridiplantae; phylum Streptophyta; class Magnoliopsida; order Gentianales; family Rubiaceae; genus Rubia; species Rubia peregrina. Next base: position 5,092 of record JAULKK010004816.1, read on the forward strand.
CGATGCGTTTCTCTATAACTAGTTACAGTTATTGCCTAGTCAGATTCTTCATGTACTAGTATTTTCCCCCACTTGGTAGGTGCATTATTTTTTTGATCAACTCAAAATCAATAGGGTTCCGCATTTATAACGGGACATGACCCCGTAGCACTTGTACATTTAGATCAATTTCATTTTTATGCTTACTTGCCATTTATATATATATATATAATGAGTTACCCATGCATTTGCTGATTGCTGGGACCAACCGATCAATGTACATAAGAGTAAGTTACCGGTTCATCCGATCCAGACTAGAGAAATTCGATCTTGGACCAGATCGGACTTGAATACGGAATTCTAAAAATTCTTGGACCAAAAATTGGACCGAAATTCTATTCGATCTTTATATTGCGGTCGTTCGGTCCATTTTACCAGTCCAGACCAGTTCATGAACACCCCTAGTCACTCACACTGAGTACCAATTGGTTTTGGGACGGAAATCCAATACACCTTCAAATTTAATATGGTATCATAGCCCAGGTTAAATTATTGGGCCGATGTTGGGATCCCGGTTTAATTAGGCCTGATATTGGATCGTGGCGTGTTCCACGTTTGCACGTCAGGGGACATGTTAAAATATTCCCACATTCGTTTCTTAAAACTAAATGAATTATATAAGGTTTTGGGTTACCTCCACTTAGTATCAATTGATTTTATGATGGAAGTCCAAGCTACCTTGAAATTTAACATGGTATCAGAGCCCCAAGTTGGTTATTGGGTCGATGTTGGGATCCCCGTTTAATTGGGCCCAATATTGGGTAGTGGAATGTTCCACGTTTGCATGTGATATGATGTATTGAAATATTTTCACATTGGTGTCTTAAAGCCTAAATGACGTATATAACGTCTTGGTCACTCTCACTTAGTATCAATTGGTTTTATGATGTAAGCCAAGATACCTTAATATTTAACACATCCAATCTTATGGTGAGACAGAGGATATAGTCACAATTGTTTAACAGTGGAAGATGATAGTATAAGAGTATTTTATATAATTTTTAAAACTTCAAGTAATCTGTCATCTCACCATAAATTATATTTAGACGGTCTCATATAATTTTTTCTCATGTTTATTTATACTCTTTCCTCTAATTTTCTGGATCTACCACACAATAGTGTTCTTGATTCGTGCGATTTTCCATTCAAATCAGAATTTTTTCATTAATATTAATTTATATAAAAATAATTTCCATTTAAATTAAATGTAGATTTACAACTTCATTTATTTGAGTTCTTTTCTTAAATTAATACTTTTTCGGTAATTAAACTAGTTTTATATTAAGATACATTAATAAAAATATAGAAGTAAATTGAATACTATTTGAATTTGATTCATAATTTTATCAAATTTATTTTTCAATTTTTTGCTTAAATTTCCTTTTTCTTATTTGTATCTTATATTTCCTAATTATATTAAAAAAAATTATACACTCTTATGATTGTTTAAAAAATTTGTCGTAAATTTTTTTCTCAAAATTATCCTTGATAGATAAGTAATTTATATATTAATATGTAATTTATGATTGTGTAATTTTTTTAAAAAAATTATTAGAATAAATAATATTACAGGCACAATTTTTTCTCACATAACTTTTTAAATGTCAAGATGATTTTAAATAGTATCCATATTTATATAATGGAGTGTAAATATATTAAGGATATTTTGTACCCGTCGGCTCCTGCTAGCTTCGACGAGATGGTTTTTTAACCCGAGTCAGAGCAAGTGCGCGGTCCCACTCGACAGATCTTGCGTGCTCGTCATTCACTTACTCATCTTTAAGACTATGTTTTCTCGGTTATCTCCAAGAAACCACCCCCACACACACATTGTTGCTTCACCTTCTGTGCCTTCGTCATTGTCCTCAGGTAAATATATTCAACTACCGATTATGTTTCATGTGATTAGTTTTTGGTTTCGCATTCTAGATTTTTGGGTGCAATGAATTCTAGCACAAATCTTTCTTCTTGTGTCGAAGCTTCTTGCGTCGCGCATTGGCAAGCAGCAATGACGGAGGAAATTGATGCGTTTGAACGTAACCATACTTGGGTTATATCTCCTCTCCCACCTGAAAAGTCTGCTATTGAATGTAAGTGGGTTTTTTCACACTACATACAACTCTTATGGTTCTATTGAGCGTTATAAAGATCACCTTGTTGTTTTGGGTAATCGTCAGATTGAATGGACTGACTTTACCAATTTTTTTGCTCTTATTGTAAAATTAAATCTTGTTCGTATATTTCTTGTTGTAGAGGTGATTAAAGGATGAGACATTCATCAAATGGATGTTCATAATGATTTTCTACATGGTGATCTTGAGCATGAGGCATTTATGCGCCCCCCTCCGGGTTATCAGGTACCTACCTATGATCTTGTTTGCAAACTTCAGAAATCTTTATATGGTCTTCGCCAGACTCCTCGCAATTGGTTTGCCAAATTGATCGAGGTCCTTGAGTTATCTGGCTTGGTACAAAGTAAGGCATATCATTCTTTATTTTCTTTTACTAGCAATTCCCGTAAGTTACATGTTTTGGTTTAGGTTGATGATTTGATTATTGCTAGTGCATTGCCTTCTCTCATGGATGAATTCAAGAAATACCTGAGTTTCTGTTTTCATGTGAAGGATCTTGGTTCTCTTAAATACTTTCTTGGAATTGTGATTGCTCGGAATTCGGATAGGATGTTTGTTTTTTGACGAAAATAAGTTCATGACATTTTATCTGATACTGATTTATTAGTGGCTAAGCCAACAAATTTTTTGATGGAACAACGACATAATCTTGCTCGCGCAACCGGTCCTCGGTTTGAGGATCCTACGCACTAACGTCGATTGGTTGGGAGACTGATTTATCTCACTATCACTCGACTTGACTTAAGTTATTTAGTTCATACTCATGTGCAATTTATGCAAGAGCTGCGAGTGGCACACTGACATGTAGCTTTTGTGTTCTTCATTACTTATAGCCTCATTCAGGTCAGGGACGTTTTTCTTTCTGCTAAGAGTTCTTTTATATTTAACTGCTTACTGTGACTCGGACTGGGCAACATGTCCTATTACTCGCCGATCTCTGTCTGGATATTTTTTATGCTTGGTGAATCTACAATTTCTTGGAAAACCAAGAACCAGCCTACGGTTTCTTGCTCCTCAGCAGAAGCAGAACACCGTACTATAGATGTGGTTTGTTGTAAGTTAATATGGCTTAAGTATCTTCTTAGTTCGCTTGGTGTTGTTCATTCTTATCCTCTAAGTTTATTTTGTAACAATCAGGGTGCCATTCATATTGCTGTTAATCATGTCTTTCATGAGAAAACGAAGCATATTGAAATTGATTGTCATTTTGTTAGAGATCTTGTTCAATCTGGTGAGGTTGTCACCCATCATATCGACACCTCAAGTTAACCAGCAAATATCTTCACTGAAGCACTCAGACATCATCAGTTACACGCTCCAACTTGAGGAGAAGTATTAATGATATTTTTGTAATATTCCGATTAGATTCTGTAATATTCTTTTTCCATTAGATTTAGGTAAATATGCTTAGAATAGAATCCTTTTCCATATGTGATTAGTCAGTTACCTTTTCCCATTAGCCGTTGGTCTTTGTATTTACCCTGTATATAGGGACCTTATATGATGAATATAATCACACAATTATATTTTACAGAATAGTTCTCATCTACTCATTAATCTCTTCCGTCTCTTCATACAATTTTCTTCATGTTTCAGTTTTCAACTAATCTAAAAATTAATCAAAATAATAAGGTGGAAGGATTAGAACTTAGAAGGAAGGGGAGTAACTGTTTCACCTTCCATTCAATTAAAAAAGGTAAAATGCATTCATACCCCTGAGTTCTTTGTTTAATGCATATATAACTCCGATTTTTTTGAAAGTGCATGTATACACTTCCCAGTTTTTAAAAAGTGCACGTATAACTCTCCTAGTTTTTCGAAAATGCATGTATACCCCTATATTCGGAGATCGACATTTGAAAAACTGAGCAATATATGTGCACAAACAAGGATCTGGAGGTAAATATACACTTTTAAAAAATTGAAGGGTATATGTGCACTAAAAAATAATTGAGGGCATGAATCCACTTTGCCCTTAAAAAATAAGAGTTGGAAACAGGAAAGTGTGGATTCGAAGTTTTCCTTAAACTTGAACTACTCATTTTATTTTATTTTGAGTGGGTGAATACTTCTAACAACAATTGGAAATTAACATTTAAGCTAACTTACAATAAGACACAAATTCCAAGGTCGTTTAGTTTGTTGGGGAGCATCGGAACGAAATAAATGTTGCAATGGATCTTAAATTTTTTTTAAAAAGGGAATTGAGTTTCAAAATTTTAGGAATCTTGTTCTAAAAGCTAATTCAGCGTCTCTAAATAAAAATAATACTAATAATTTACATAAACTAATCTTAAGTTTCCCTCCAATTTTTTTTAAAATTATGAATCCATTTTAAAGGTAATCAATTAACACTAGTGATTTTTTTGTGAGAAAACACTAGTGACATTTATTGTTGGACTTCCACAACATACTTAGTAAATGTTTTTTTTTTATAAAAAAAATATGCTAGGGAAATCACGCATAATCTTCTCTACATGAAGGGAAGTCCGCAAAAACACAACCACATTGACCTATATTCTCACACCGAAAACTAACACATTTGTCCCGAAACTTGTATTTAAATCGAGAATATCAAAATAATATTGACCTTTAATTTCGTGAGTTTTCCTTAGATATATACTCCCTCCCACTTTAAATTGCTTATTTACCTTTTGAATTACTATAAAAACATGTTTTCTTGTCTCCCAACTCCCAAGAGCATAAATATGGTCAACAAAAGTAACAATAATGCACTTTAAAGTATGATTATTTCCTAAATACTTTAAACCCAAATAATTTGATGAGAACGAGTATTTGAATATAATTGCATAAATATGAGGGTGAAATAGGGTGTTTTTTTATATTTTAAAATCTTTATTTAGTCTCTCAAATATCTTCTAGTTCCAACATAAAAGAGATTATAATTTAATGGTTATAATATAAAAAACTCATTTTCATTTTTCTGATAAATGAGATTACAAATAGATTACATGAGTGTTGTTATTAAGTGTTTCATTACTTGAATTTTTTTTGTTGGAATGTCTGAACTAAACTCTTACAAACACTATACAATTGTCCAAAATGGTACCCACTTTTAATCGAAATTCACAGTTTGGTACCCAAATGTTAAAAATGCGCCATTATGGTACCCGAATTTACATTTATGTTCCAGAATGATACCCAAACCGGTCATAGCTGGTTTT
>JAULKK010004827.1:0-10447 GCA_032355705.1 Rubia peregrina
AGATGATGGGGGGGGGGAGGAAAAGTGCAAAATGGATATAGCTAATAATCTAAATCTTATTGTCATAATTATGTTGTTACGACTTACGCATCACGGTCACAGGGGTATTCTTCCCTCATTTTTATTAGTATTCCATTAATACCATGACTCTGAGCGTTAATTTGGAAGATAAATTCCACATCGCCAAAATCGGATGAAATTACACATTTGAGGTTTTTTTTTCAAATTCAGAAGATATGAAAATTCCAACCATTAATTTCACTAAATTTCTAATTCAGGGCTTAGAGTTAATAATATAGTATATGATTACTAACTAGTATGCAAGGGCTAATCGGAAGATTTTGTGGAAGTCTCTGTGGGATCATGCAAGTTTCATCATCACTATTCAGGATTATTAATTAGCAAAGGTCCCATGAACGAAGATTGGAATCCAATTTGAACATGCCGGTTTACTTTTCAAATTTTCCAAATACGTCCGCCAACAAAGTAGGAGAAGTCACATTGCAAAACTGGAGATACCCTTATCTATTTCACCGAGTCACAAGAATGATGTTCCAATTTTGTCATGTTCTTGTTAATAGAACGGGACCACAATCTCCTAAGACAGTGTATGACAAAAGTTTAAGAAAACAACGCTATAATCCCCAACTTCCTCGAATGCTCGCTACACTTCTTAACGGAGAATGTGCGCACTGTCCAAATAGAGGCATGAACCAGGGTAATCGTCTGTCATTTTCCTAAGCATTGTGTTCAAACCCTCACTATCATCATTATGATAACGATAATTTCCACCGAACAAAATCAAATGAAATTTCATTTTCCATGTTCTTATGAAATAAAAACTAATAAAATTCCTACCATAATTTCTAAAAAAAAGTGCTAGTACATGGTCTACAGTATATTGTAGATGGTTACTCATAAGTATATATACAAAGGTCATTTGGTAAGATCTGCACGAAGTTTATCTGGGGACAAGACCAGTATCTATAACACAGACGTCGTGTATAATCTGTGGGTAACCAAGGTTATTTTTGGTAATATCATAATTGAGTTTGGGACTTTATAATGCTCATTTATGTTGAGCTCGAGTGCATAGCTTTGCCAGCCCAGGTTCTTTTGATTTACCCTCAAAGTAATATCATTTGGGTAATAACCATTGGACCGGTCCAATGAAGATCTCTAGTACTTGCATCACAAGAAAACATAAAAGTTTCCATATCTACCAACTTATATAAAGGAGAAAGGTAACATTGTATACCTAACTATTAATTCCTAATTCCAATACATTTTCTGACTTGATCATCATAGACTCTTCCCCCAGACAACTCTGGAGGCTCTGTTGTGCAGATTCCAGCTAAAGTGGAGGTGAAACTAGCGGCGGTGATATGGGGGCGCATCAAGTTGGCACGACCAGTGGGACCGCTTGTCAAATTTTTAAATTTTGTTGTTCATGTTCCCTCTATAGCGAGCATATTGTATAGAAGTGAACGAGTAAAAAGGCTGGACCTTAGATGCCAGTGAGTAAGTGCAATCCCCTTACCAGGGAAGAAAAGAGGGGAAAAGCATGAAAATGCAGTCAGATCCCCCAGTCCATTCAAGCATTGGAAACAGGCCCTCGATGGTAGTCATAGACCATATCCCAATGACAGAAATTCCAGGAGAGTCTCGGATTGAGGCCGCTATGCCCTCCGGATGAATGAAGGTTAGTGTTGAACCCTCGGTAGGAGGCACTGGAGTGCCTGCCACACAAATCCATGTGTATCAATAGCGAGATGATGAGCCACAATTCACGGAGGCCTTGGAAGACTCACAGGTGAAAGAGGTTGCAACCTTCGTTCCCAGCAAGATTTAGCGCAACTAGCTCAAACCCTCATATCTACTGGTTATCAGATGGACCCACCTATTTTATACTAAATAGTGATCTAGTAGTAGGTGGTTCCCCCACTCTCGATGTCTCTAACGGTGCAGCCGATATTCAAGTTACAAGCCACCCTGAGAGCATCTTACTCAGCAGACATAGAGATAGGGGCACATGATTTACCTCAACCTACGTTCCCTAGTTTGGGTCAGGCATTGGCATACTCAATGCCTATCTTAGTGCCTATTTTGGCTCCTCACATTCCAAACTAGGCAATTCCTTGCCCGGTGGCCAGGCTTTTGGGGAGCTACCCAAGTTACGAAAACCAAATGCATCTATGGCTTGACCAAATGTCCCCTCATATGACCCTTATCACGAAGGGAAACAATAGCTATATCGCAGTTCTACTATGGGAAGAATGTAAATGGATACATCGCCGCAAACCAATTGTACAAGATATCCAGTATAAATGTTTTCTTCTTGTCAAGTCAAAACGGAGACCCACAAATGGCAGGCAAGTTGAGTGATGCCCTCACGAGGGAGCTGGATAGATTTATTGAGACATCAGGTCAGGTCGCAGCATCCTTGTTCAGCTCTATAATCATGGAGACTCGATGGCCCAGTGATATAAAATTAACCGAGGGGTTTCCCACGTACAACGAAGATACAGAATCCCGTGAGTTCATACCCCGTGAGTTGATGAATTTGAAGGACTTCAACGAACACCTGAAGTGTAAGCTGGTAGGAAGTTAGCATCGAGGAAAAGCTCAAGAATGGTTCAAAAAATTACCCAAGGTATCATTGCATTCCTATAGAAATTTTGAAAGAGACTTGCTAAGCTAATTTTTCGTAAAGAAGAGATTTACTAAAACCTTGATCGAACTATACCAAAGCAGTTAGTGGTCTAACAAATTGATGGAAGCATTCTACCATCGATATGTGGATGAAATCCTTAGTGTGAGTAAACGTACAGAGGATGGGGTAATCCTGGGTTACATGAATGAAATGTCCAACCTCAACCTATACAAAAAGCTAGTTTTGAAGAAACCATAGACTTTACAGCCGCTGCAAGAAATCATGGAATAATACTCAAAGATCGAGGAGGCCATAAAGTGGAAACGAGAGAGGGACAAGAGGGGTGAAAAGAGCTCTAAGGCCTTAGAGCCAAGGCCGAGGAGGTCGGAGGCTTTGAACAAAGGCTTTGATGGCTACGTCCCCGTAACCAAGACACAGATGGAGATACACTTCATCCAAAAGGAGTTGTTTCAAACTCCCCCTCCCGGTATAGAGTTTCCTGGAAAGAAAGATTCCCCAAGTTATGCAATCACCCCAAGGAGCGTGACCATAACAAAAATGAATGTATCCACTTAAAAAGGGAGATCGAGAGATGTGCAAGAGAGGGCTTACTCCCAGCCTGCATCGAAAGACCAGAGGGAGTGAAAAGGTAAATGCCACTGGAAACCCTACAAAAAAGGTTTCAATTGAGGTGGTAGAGACCAGCAAGGGAACAACGGGGAGCAAACTAAAAATCAACCAAGAGAAAATGGTAGACCTGACCAGGAGACTCGGGCAGATAGAAATCGGGGGGAAGGAGCGAACATAGTAATCAACTTCATCAATGGGGTGGTGAGTGACCAGTTCTCGAACACCATCATCAAAGATAAATCCTACTATGTTCTCCCTGGAGAACCCTCCCAGGAAATACTTCAACCCGAGAAGGCCATAACCTTCTTAGATGCAGACCTGGTGCCTAGTCGAATCCCCCACACAGACCCGTTGATGATCCATGCTATCAGATATTTCTCCATTAAGAGGGTGTTTGTAGACGATGGCAGTGAAGTGGAAGTGATGTTCGCCAACTACTTTGATCAGCTGGACATGGGCGTGAAAGTCTAAGGAAAACAACTTCACCATTATTTGGCTTTATTGGGAAAATAGTACTATCATTGGGTGTTATAACCCCCCAGTTAGGGTGATACACGGAGATAAAGAGGTCACGATCGATTGCATCTTCACCGTGATCGATACCATATCCCCTTGCAATATGATATTAAGAAGACCTTGGATATGCCAGGCGAGAGCTATAGGGCCCCCTATCATTTCACGATGAAGTTCCTTACCAGGAAGGTGATAGTAGTGATCGAGGGGATTAGTCAATCACAAGAAATTGTTTGGAAATAGCCCCGAAAGTAGCAAAAAAATGAGATAGGGTGACTTTGATAAATGGACTAGTCAGACCCAAAGACACCGGGCTGATGACTATTTGATCAAAAGAGATGGTGGTCATGGGAAAGAGGTTACCAACCGCAACAAAATAAAATTTTGAGGGAACTCCTTGATGACCATCTGGATGTATTTTCATGGAGAACGCTTGACCTCACAGAAGTGCCCAAACAGTTGATGGTCCACAGGCTGAATGTCGACCCCTGTCAAAATACTGTTAACCAGAAGAAAAGGTCGTTCGTCCCTGAGAGAGATGAAGTCACAAAAGAAGAAGTACATAAACTTCTTCGGGCGGAGGTTATTGAAGAGGTATTTTTATCGATAATGGCTGGAAAATATCGTAATGGTTTCCAAGTACGATGGAGCTTGGCTAATGTGCATAGATTTCACGGATCTCAACAAAAAATGTCCCAAGGATAACTACCCTCTGCCTTCAATCGATATGTCAGTCGAAGCCATAGCAGGGTACGAGGTACTTGCTTTCTTTGATACACATAAAGGCTATCACCAAGTACTCATGGCGGAGGAGGACAATCAAAAGATATCATTTATCACTGATGTTGGGGGTATTCTATTATAAGAAAATTCCATTCGGCTCAAATAATGAGAGGGAAACTTATTGAAAGCTTGTTGACAAGCTTTTCAAAAACCAGATTGACAGGAATATGGAAATATGTGTAGATGATATGGTAGTCAAGAGCGAGGAAAATGGAAAATTCCTGCTAGATCTCGAAGAAACCTTCCAGAGACGCAGAGATGCAAACCTAAAGCTAAACCCAGCTAAGTGCGTGATCAAATTAGGGGCCGGAAAAATCTGGGATACATTGTCTCGGAAAGGGGGATCGACGTGAACCCAGAGAATTTGAAGCTTTGATAAAAATGAATCCCCTCGAACGGAAAAAGATATCCAAAGACTCATGGGATCACTGGTTGCGTTTAGTCGAATCCTCTCTAAGGATTCTGAGAAACACCTGCCATTTTTTGAAGTGCTTCGAAAGGCCAGGAAATTTGAATGGACGGAGGAGTGTGACCAAGCCTTCCAAGACTTAAAAAGAACACTTACAAAGCCTGCCTACCCTCATGAAGCCAGAAAAAGGGGAAGATTTTTACTTATACATCTCGGCATCCCTCTTAATAATAAGTGCAGTTTTGGTGATAGAAAAGGAAAAAACGTAGCACCCCATCTACTTTATAAGCAAGGTATTATATGGTGCGAAATCACGATATACCACCCTCAAAAGGCTAATTTTGGTTGTGGTCCATGCGGTGAGATGGCTCCGGTTGTACTTCCAATACCATGAAATTATCCTGCTTACCAGCCTCCTAATCAGGCAAGTGCTCCTCTAGCCGGATGCCTCATGAAGAATTATGAAACTAGCAATCAAACTGGTTGAACACGACATCCAGTTCCACCCAAGAACAGCTATCAAGGTCCAAGCTTCAGCATATTTCATCGTGGAAACCACAGAACCAATTATAGTAGATAATGAGAAAGAGCCCGAGGAAACGTGACAGCTATACATCGATGGGGAATCACACTCGGATGGAAGCAGAGCTGGTATCCTGCACTGAATCCTAGAGAAAAAATAATATCCCAACGCGCTGCACTTTGCTTCAAGGCCACAAATAACAAGGCGAAATACTAAGCAGACATCACAGGGCTTTGACTGGTAAAAAACTTAGGGGTTCGAAGCCTATAAATTTCAGTGATTCCCAAATTATGGTCCAACAAGTCAAGAGGGAATACGAGGCTAGGGAAAGGAGCCTGCGGTCCTATTTGGAAGTGGTCAAGCCTTACTTGAGCACTTTCTCCAGTACACCCTAACGCCAGCCCCTTGGAAAAAGAACCACAAGGACGATGCCTTGAGAAAGCTGGCCTCATCAGACTTGGACTTGCAGTCCCAAGGGCACTTGATGGTGGAAATACTGAGCAAACGTAGCTTTGGGGAAGAAACAAAATTCATGGTGGTGAAGAAAATTTGTGGATAAAACCAATTATAGGCTACCTCCAAGATGGTACCCTTCCAGAGAATGCCTTCAAAACAAGAAATATTAGAATGAATGCTCCTAAATTTGTGATCCATAAGGTTGTGCTCTATTGACGAGGTCATCTGCACCAACTTCTTCAATTTGTTAACCCCTCATGAAACTGACTATCTAATCCGCAAAACTCACGAGGAAGTGTGTGAAAGCCACCAAGGGGCTCAATTAATAGCCAAGAAACTCCTTTTGGTGGGATATTAAGGGCCTAAGTTGTTCAATGATGTTAACAAGCACATCCTAGCCTGCCATCAGTGCCTGAGGCATGCACCAATCACCCATGTTCCCCAAGAAGAAATGATGAACATAAATAGCTCCTGGTTATTTGAAAAATGGTGGATCGACCTGATAGGCCCTTTTCCAAAAGCCCCAGACCACTTTCGATACCTGATTGTGGGTGTAGACTACTTCACAAAGTGGGTCGAGGCCAAAGCCTTAACCGACATAAAGGGAAAGTTGTGATTAATTTTTGCTGGAAGAACATCATCTGCCACTTTAGGATCCCTCGAACCATCATAACTGACAATGTCACCCAATTCGCCAATGACCCATTCAAGGGCTAGTGTAAAGAATACAAGATCCGCCAGAAGGTTACCAACGTATACCATTCTCAAGCCAATTGGCAAATAGAGTCACGAACTGGACCATCATCATCAATGGCATTATGTCAAGGCTCGAAGGGGCAAGAAGGAATTGGATCAACAAATTTTCTAGCGTGCTATGGTCATGTCGATCGATGGAATCCTCTGCCATGGGTGAAACTCTGTATGGCCTGGTCTACGACTCGGATGAAGTAATCCCCGCTAAGATAAGTTTGCCCACCTTCCGAAGGTTTGCCATCAGCAATGAAAACTAGGAGGTGAAAATGAGCAGCGTCGGCTGGACCTGGATCTTCTCTCGGAAAAAAATATAATGGGTGTCCCTACACGAAGCTAAAGTGAAAGAGAATATCACACGGTATCATGGGAGAAGGTTCTAAAAAATTCAACTCTTCCCATGGGACCTCTTGATGAGGAGAAATGAAAAAACTGGAGGGAACCCAAAGGCAAACTGACAGCAAAATGGGAAGGACCCTACCGAGTCGTCGAAGCATTCCTTAGAGGCAGTTATGTGCTGAAAACACCCCAGAGTGAGTCTATTCCTCACAAATGGAATGTCTCAAACCTTAGGAGGTACTATACTCCCAAATTTTAGAAGACTTGGTAAGGCCTGGGAGTAGCTTACCCAAAAATAGCTACAGGCCAAGGAACAACTTCGACAGAAATACTTGCTGCAAGTCGACGAGATTTCCCAACTTTTGTTAACAATATATTAAGTATGCTTCTTTAAAAAATTATAATTTTTACTAAGTACTAGAACACAATATGAGTCGAGGAGGAAGAAGCTCCCCCACTCTCCTCATTAGGAAACATCATATACTTCAAAAGCCTCTGCGGCCTGTCGAGCGCTCGGGGTCAAAATCCCTTTTACATGTATGGGAGCCCAAGGATAAAAACCTTGTAAAAACTCGAAAGGCCTCTGAAACCTGTCGAGAACTTGGGATTGAAATCCCTTTTACATGTATGAGCACCCAAGGATAAAAACCTTGTGAAAACTTGAAAGGCCTTTGCGGTTTGTAGAGTGCTCGGGGTCAAAATCCCATTTACATGTATGCGTTCCCAAGGATAAAAACCTTGTAAAAACTTGAAAGGTCACTACAGCCTGTTGAGCGCTCGAGGTCAAAATCACCTTTACATAGCCCAAGGATTAAAACCTTGTAAAAACTTGAAAGGCCTCTGCGGTCTATAAGCACTCAAGGTCAAAATCCCCTTTACATACATGAGCGCCCAGGGGACAAAGCCCTTGTAAAACCTTGAAGGGCATTTGTGGCCTATCGAGCGCTCGAGGTTGAAATCCCCTTTACATAAACAAGCACCCAAGGATAATAATCTTGCAACTACTCGAAAGGCCTCAGTGGCCAACCAAGCATTATGGGGACCAAGTCCCTTAGAAAAAAAATCTTATTATGATACTTAAATAAAATTAAAGGACTGATCCCCCTGGGAAGTATACAACTACTCATTCAATAAAGTAAAAGGTTAATATTTTAGTCATATCATATGAAGTGCCACCATAGCTTACAAGTAAAAATAGAGTGAATCCCCTGAGTAAATTTAGGAAAATGGTACAACATTACAACAAACAAATATCTACCCTACCTACCTACTATGCTAAAAAGCTAAGGGAGGATTAGTTCTTCCAAGGGTATGGAAGGTTCCTCAATAACTTTGAACTTAACAGGGGCTATGGCCATCAAGAAATCCTTAATAAGATTCGGTGTCTCCCCACCTGAATCCATAGTCCCTTCCACTTGTGAAGAACTTGATAGCCCTGCCACTGGTTTCCCAGGCCTTCGGCTCAGGCAAACATCCTCAGGGTCTTCGTTATCCTCGGTTATCTCAATTTCCATGTTGGAGGCATCCTCTTGATTATTGGTTGGAACAGCAGCGCGACAAGTGCTAGCTGGGGTCACTTGGTACTAGACGTGTGCCCTTGGTTGGTTTCCAAACTCAGGGCCCGCATCCCTTGAATTAAATTGGCTAAATGAGTTAAGGGCAAGGAGGAGACCCTTCTACATCTCATGTCGGCCGCTCCACCATAACGATAATTCTTCATTGATGGGTCGAAGTTTATCCTCGAGGCAGAGGGATCGACACCAGTACCACCCTGCAACTATTCTATGGTCTCAAGCCCATTTCTCGATTTTGTGCTACCACCTCTTCATCACATGGAAGAAGAAGTCGAAGATGAAGCCACTTTTAGAATAGGGAGTGGTAGTGAACAGTAGATAAAACCTACAAGACAAAGGAAAGGGAAAAAACATAAGCAATAGGAAAAAATTTCATTCATAAGCTTGAAAGCATAGGAGGTACAAAAGTTAAACTATAATAAATCCTATCAAAGGTTTATAAATTTTCATTTTCCATTATGCTACGCTCTAGCTGGGGGGTGTTCGAAGAAGCAGACTTGCGTTTGGGCCTCAGTCAGGTCAGGGGGTCCGGTTGGCTCCACTCATCATCCTCGTCCACCTTGTGCTCTCGAACTTCCTCCACAGTGAAAAACCGACCTGAGGTTCAAATGCTCGAGCAGTAGAAGCTTGATGTCCCCATCTTGAATGGCATTCCACCGAAGATGGTCCAGTTGGGAGGATCGAATGTTGTTTTTATGCACATCCAACAGGGTGGCGAACTCAGCCAACAACTCTTTGCTGAGAAGGGTGGCGAGGTTGTTTAGAGCGAGCCCCATGCACATCCCAAATAAGGAAGAGAAATTTTTTTGGAACCCCTGGGCGTTCATGAGTTTGTTGGTATAGGCCTCAAGTAACGAATCCTGCCACTTAGTGGAGGAAAGGTCTGCCAACCTAGAATTCTCGCTGGTCAGGGATTGAACGGACATCTCCGGTGCTGATAGCTTCTTTCAAATCCTCCTCAACTCCTCCTGATGATTGGAGGTGGCCTTTTAGATATTATCTTCGATCTCCTTCACCCTGGGCTCATGGTTAGTGGTGGCACTTTGAAACTCCACTGCTTTAGTCGAAGCCTCCTTGGCCTGCCATACCTTCGCTAAGAAACCTCAGAGAGAGGAATATAGGGTCCTAACGGTGGAAGATACCCATGGGAACTTGGTGAGGGAGGGGGTCAATAGTGCCCAAGGGAATGAGGCTACCCTCCCTCAAGGCGAGCTTGGACCTGGAGTCAGCATGAGACTCGATGAAAGTTTGGTAAGTGGTTTTTTACCTTCGAGGGGATGGACTGTGAGACGACGGACCCTCCCAGACTCTCTTATCCCTGGTCAAAAGATTCTGGGTCTCCAGCGGAGGTTGATGAATAGGAGAGGGACTCGAGACATGTTCTGTGTAGATAAGCTCATCCTCTTATTCCTCGTAATTGATGAATGCTTTGCGGAAGCCTGCTAAAACAAAAAAAGTAAGAAAAAGAAACACAAAATATAAAAACTAAGGTGCCGCAAACACCTTCATGCAGTGGGGGGGAACCCTTAGAAGAGGCCACAACAACCTCATTAACCCCATGGCCTTAGTAAAATATGGGCTTGGCCTTCAGAGTGAATTTCAAGGGCTTCAAAAAGCCACCACCTTTTGTCTTTCTTAACTTTTTAGGATCCCCTTCCTCTGAAGCCGAAAGGGCTTTCCTTTTTTTCCTTCTTGGGTTTTTCGCCCTTTCTTTCTTTCTCCTTTTCTTCTTCTCGGTGGAGGTGGCCTTCGAAGAGTCATACGGAGAAGGAGGCTTAATCAAAACCCATTCTTGGCCATAGGCCCACTTCTCATAC
>JAULKK010004837.1:0-10446 GCA_032355705.1 Rubia peregrina
CCTATAAACCCGATTTATTAAAAAATATATATAATAGTGGTTAACTGAATTTATCACATTAATTTTTTTATTATATATTAGTGGTTACACCATTCAAAATTTTCTGGATTCGTCGCTGTTTATGAAGGTATAGTGGACATGATAATTTTGAATAATATCCTTTTTATTATTATCATGCCTATAAAAAAACAAGATTTCATGTGGTGCATTTCTTATTTTAAAATGTGGGTTTCATTTTGTCTTGCATTTGAACCCACTTGAAATTTAGTTTTGAAATTTATTGGACAAAAATATATTTTAACATTCACTTATGAATCATTTTGACCAGAACTTATTTCACCAAAATACTAACCTAATAAGAAAAAAAAACTGTTTTTACGTTAGTCTGAAAATCATTTTGAAATAAATATTAATTTATCTTTCAAAAGTAGTTTGAAATTTAAAACTGCAAATTAAAGTTATGGTTCGTAATTAAAATTTAAAAATAAATCTAAACGCAAACCTTAGCCACCTGCGGATGCCCTTTTAAGTTTACATTATTACTCTTACTAGAGAATAGGGGTGTTCAATCGGTCAATTTGTCGGTTAGACGGCTAATCGATTTCGATTTCTACCAGTTTATAAAATTTTATAAGGAATAGAATAATCAACTAATATTATTATCAGTTTTACCGGTTCGATTAGTATCGCTTACTATTGATGTGTTGGTTATTGCCGTTATCATATATATAATTCATTTAGAATTAAAAATATAAATCCATATTAATAAGATCAGTAGTTAGAGCCGCAAAACTTAGAATAAAAGGTAAAAAAATTAGGAATTGGATAATTGTGTTGCATAGGAGTTGAATAATTTTTTTTGAATTAATATTAAATTGTATCTCATCGATAATTATTAGTGTTGGGCACAATTATAAGCTAACTTTTGTTTGTATAATTGTTTGCTTTGAGCATAAATTTTATTTAAAGATATGTGGACTAATTATATACTAGAGTTTAAAGAATAACTTAATTTGGGTTAGTAATTTAAAGTTTTCTTATTGGATTTCTGATCAAGGTCCAAAGTTTAATAAATTAATTTTTGTGTTGAAATTAATTAATGTGCTACAAAATATCTTACAGGTTATAGCTAGACCGATTACCAAATAATAAAACCGATTAATAAACCAATTAATCGACATAATCAGATAACCGTAATCGATATTAACCAATTAATCGATAAAGCCAATTAAATACAGGTTCGATTTTAATCAATTATCGGTTTTCCGGTTCTTTGAACATCCCTACTAGAGATCATTTATCGGTTTAGACTATGTTGGAGTACAACTTCATTAATAATACGATGGATTGGAACCCTTTTAGTCAATTTTTGGTAAGAATAAAAAATCAAATAAGAGTAAGAGTCCGTCTCCTGCGAGACCGTCTCACCGTGAGACCAAGGGCAAATTACAAATGTAATATACATAAAATAACAGCTTCTTAAATTTTGGGGGTTAATGTTATAATATTTTAATTTTTGGGTTAAATACTAAAATATTCATGAAAGTTCAAGGATCTCTTTGCAAATAACAAAAATCGGAAGCCCTCGTCTTCTCTATCAAGCCTCCGTCATTCCGGCTCTGATTCCTAGCATTACAGTCGCCAGGTCGACACTGGATTCACCATGAATTCGTCTCTGAATTCCTCAGACTCGATATGCCAGTTGGATTTTGCCGTGAGATAGCTTGATTTTTCGCTGGAACTCGCTATGTGGTTGCTCGATTTTCCTGTAGGAGTTTGCCGTGAGATTTTGATTTACCGTTGGATTTCTCCATGGGCTTGGATAAATTCTTTTGTCGTTCATTGCCGTTGAAATTTGCAGCGCTACAGAGATCGAAATCTTGCCATGGTCAAGGTAGGGTGTCACTGTTGAAATCTTTGAATCCATCGTAAGGAATGAGGTCACGTCATGCTACGGATGTCGCCATACCAGTCGCGCGATAAAAGTTACCCCCATCGAATCACCGTCGCCAATGGAGCTGCCGACTGGTTTTTGCATTTTGGAAGATCGGTGTCAGCTTTGCCGACGCGAATGGAGCTGCCAACGTGAAGATTGGTTTCAAATTTTTGGGTTCGGGTTTTTAGTTTTAGCACACACTCATTGAATCAAGAATGTTTGGGCTAGTGATTTGGGCCTGACCTTAAGAGCCCAAATTCAAAAATGGCACATCACATTAAAATGATTAAAAATCAAATGAAAACATTGAAACATCAAATTAAAATAGTAAAACATTAAATATAAATAATCAAATTAAAATACTAAAACATCAAATAAAAATAATAAAATACACATCAAATTAAAATAGTAAGGAATTAAATACAAATAATAAAATTAAACACCAAATAAAAATAAGAAACATCAAATAAAAATAATTAAACATCAAACAAGAATATTTAAATATGTATCATATAAAAATTATAAATAATCAAATTAAAATTGATAAACATCAAATAAAAATAATAAAATACACATTAAATTAATATAGAAAAACATCAAAATGTAACTTTGATATTAGAAGAAATAAACATCAATATGAAAATTTAAAAAATCAATTCACACTCTAAAAACATCAAGGAACACATTAAAAAAATAATCTAATATTCAAAAATAAAAACATTGACATTAATTCTAAAAAACGCATTGAAAAACCATCACATCAAACAAAGTAAAAGTATAAAATAAAATAATAAATATTTTGAATATTATTTAAGACAAACATCAAATCAAAATCATTAAAAATCAAATAAAAAATATCAAATTATATAGATTGTAAATCATTAAAAATTTGTTTAAAAATCCAACATCAAATCAAAATAGTTAAACATCAAATATAAACAATAATCATTAAAATGAAATTGTTATAAATCAAATATATTTTAAAAAATACTATGACATTAAATAGTTAAACATAAAATTATAATACTAAAAATAAACATCACATTACCATAGTTAAACATCAAATAAAAATACAAAAATACACCAAAAATTATAATAGATAAAATATCAGATAAAAACAGTGTAATACACATCATATTATAGTATTGATAAATATCAAATCAATACACTAAAACACACATAAAACAAAATATTTTAGTATACATTAATTTTAAAACATTAAGTGTCACATCAGAATGTGACACTAATATTAAAAAATAAGTCATCAATATTAAATTTTTAAAAAGAATTCACACTATTGAAATATCAAGACATAAATTAAATAAAAATCTATTAGTAAATAAAAAGAAAAATCACTACTAAATTTTAAATCTACAAGTTGAAAAATTAAAACATCAATCATAATGAAAGTATAAATAAAAAATAAAAAATCAAGATGTAAATTATCACAAACTAGTGTCAAAATAAGTAAAGTGTGAACACTTCAACATACAAACACACGATTTACAATAAAAGATCAAGATTGAACTATAAACACATGGCTTTAGTATAAAGAGTGACTTCTTTTATAACATCACAAGGTTTGATTAAAATATCAAGTACTGGAAATGAAACATCAAGTCTGGCAATAAAAAGGCACGCATTGCGCAAAAATGGGGAGTAAAATTGACCAGCGAGATTTTACGACCCGGATTCTTGACCCGTGAGATTCTTATGACCCGGAATCATTAATTCCCCAATTATTTATGCCCAGCACCCCCCTAAAAAGTGGTATTTGCACACATATCCCTCATTCCTCTCCTAAACTTTCTTAAATTATATTTGGAAGCCCATCTCAAATTCAACTTCATAATATTACACATTAATCATTGGTCTCGCTGTAAGACGATCTCGCACAAGACTTTGTCTTTTTAGTTTAATGTGGAGATATATAACATTAACCTTCAAATAGTAGAAATGGTCTCCTGTACTCAGCCTAAAATTTAGGGAGTGATATTTATGTAATTCTAACTCTATTCTAATTTCATCGACCTATCTCTAATAATTTTATAAGGATCTATCTTTGATAATTTTCTTGGAGCTATCTCTAATATTTTTCCAAGGACATTTCTCCAATTTTTCACCATCATTTTCCCACAAGCTGCAACCTGTAAAACAAATCAAAAAAATTATAGTAAATATTTTTTAAATGCAAAATATCAACATGATAATCGAACTGAAAATCATTAAAATCAGCTACAACTTGTAAACAGTGACTAAAATATTGTTGTTAAAAATACTTTAAAAATCAAATAAAAATCAACAAAAAATATTGAAAAAATGTCGAATACAACTACTCCCTCTGTCTGAGCCAAATCTGCAATTTAACTATTCACTTAGTCAAAATTGGTTAACTTTGACCTCAAAATTGAATTAATAAATAAATTAGGATATTGTCGTACGTAATCTTGTTGAATTCGTAATAACATGTATTTTCAAAATATCAGCTTTTTATAAATTGTATTTACACACAACTAAATATATCAATGATTAAAATTTTTTTGAGTCAACTAACAAAAGTCAAAGTATGCACAATTGGTTGGGACAGAGGGAGTAACAAAATATCAACTGAAAATCATATATCATAAACTAAAAATCATGAAAGTATCAACAAAGTTTAAATTATCACTTTTTATAATATAAAACTACGAACATCAACCAATATCACCCAAAAAGCTTTTAAAAAATGAAATCCTATAACCTAAACCTTACTAGGAAAATGAAAAAAATCAACATAAGAAAAAAAAATACTACTAGAAAACATCAACCTATATCACCAAAAAAAACTACAAACATCAACTTCTATCACCTAAAACTCACATAGAAAATTAAAAAAAAATCAACATGAGAAAAAAAGCTAAAAATCAACCCATGTGACCCCAAAAAAATTTCAAAACATCGACTCATATCAACTGAAACACCCGAAAAATGAAAACATCAACATGAGAAAAAAAATAGCTGAAAACATCAACAAAAAAGTTACAGTACTTCAAGAGTACAAATTATTTACTCTGAAAATCATAAAATATCAACAAAAGCTTAAATTATCAATTTTTTTTAAAAAAGTTACAAACATCAACCTATATCACCCAAAAACTACAAACATCAACTCTTATCACCTAAACCTAATATGAAAATGAAAAAAAAAACCAGCATGAGAAAATAGACACTATAAACATCAACCTACATCACCAAAAAAGCTACAAAGATCAACTCCTATCACCTAAACGTCAGCCAGAAAATGAAAAATATCAGCACAAGAAAATTTTAAAAAAACTACAAATATCAATCCATATCACCAAAAATAACTACAAAAACATCAATTCATATCAAATAAACCTCACCCGAATAGTGAAAAACATCAACATGAGGAAAAAGACACTTTAAACATCAACCTATATCACCAAAAAATACTACTACAAATTAGAGCTATTGTAACACTTTCTTTGCAACACTTATTTAAAATGTTACAATAGCATATAAAGTGTTACTTAAACCTTTGAAAAATGTTAAATAAATATTGAAAAGTGTTACATAAAATTTAAAAATATATTACATTAGATCTAATGTAACTCGCCTAAGGTAATATTTGTAAAAGTATTACAGTGGATTCAAATTGTTACATTAGCTCCTAAAGTAACACTTTTACAAGTATTACCTTAGGCGATGTTACATTAGACCTAACGTAACACTTTTTTTAAAAAAAATTAGGTAACACTTTTCAATATTTATGTAATATTTTTTGAAAAGTTTAAGTAACATTGTATAAGTTATTGTAACATTTTAAATAAGTATTGCAAGGAAAGTGTTTCATTAGCCTTAGTTTGTAGTTTGAAACTACAAATATCAACACATATCACCTAAACCTCAACCGGAAAATGAAAAACACCAACATGAGAAAATAAAATATTCTACAAATATCAATTCATATCACCCCAAAAACCTACAGTATAAAACATTAACTCATATCAACTAAACCTCACTCGAATGATGGAAAACATCAACATGAGAGGAAAAAAATTCGAACATCAACAAAAAACCTACAGTACCTCAAGAATATAAATTCTTTAAAAAAAGAAGTTATTGTGGGAATTGAACTCGGGTCCATGAGGTCAATGTCCTAAGTACTAACCACTACACCAGGGAAGCATTATTGAACAAATCCTCATAGAAATAATACTAAGCCACAGTATGTCATTGGAAAAAAATAAAGCACACAATCAAAACTCACCTCACAGACGGCGAAACTCAGCCATCCTTCGTCTTCGCCCGCCATCGTCCGCCACTGGCACTGTCTGAATACACACGTTGGAATATCTCACAAAACAATCTCGCACGTGTTTGCATGCACGAGTCTTCTTCTTCCTCGGTGCGCGTGGCTCACCATCGGCCGCATCTTCTCCAACTATTGGCAATGAACGTTTGTTGCCTTCTGTAAATCTGAATCAAATCAGATTCTCCCCCACCTCAACGTCTGTGAACCCGACTTGTATCGAATTCTCTGTCAACTCCGATTCTCTGTGTCACGAAAAATGCATCGGCCTAGGCCACGTCGTCGCGAATTGTAGTGGCGGAGTAGGGCATGACGTCACAACAGTTAATTCCAGAGGCGTCGCAGCCGCGGTGGAGCTAGGTCACTTTGTTGTTCGAATCCGGTGGTTTAGTTTTGGAGAAGGCAGTGTCGCCACCACCACTGCTGGAGTCGCATCGAATGACGGAGTCGAAGTCACATCGATCCCCCGGAGAAGAATCAGATCGTTGGAGTCGCATTGATTTTGCAGGTAAAATAAGAAGAATTGCGGTGGAGCGGTTATGATGAAAAATCTTGGCGAGATTCCGGCGTCTGGTGGTGGTTGTCGGCGTTTGGTAACGGTTTCCGATCGATTGAAGAAAAAAATTAAAATTAATTTTTTTGTTTTATATATATATATATAATATTTACTAGTTGCACAGATTATATGAGTAGCCACAAAGAAACTACAAAAAAAACCACAAAACCCTACAATGGGGGGTTTAACAGTGGTTTCATGTAAATGAAACCGCCCAGCGGTTGCACCAAATAGCACCGCCTCGAGTGTTTTTCCCCACGTGCAAATGCCCTCTTTTTTTCCCTCTTTGTGCAGCCTTTGTTTTGTATTGTTTTTGTTTTGTTTTGTTTTGTTTCGTGGTTTTTTTTTGTTATGTTTACTTTAGTTTTTTTAAAAAAATTGTTGCTTAATCTTATTTTGAGTGCATCTCCTGAAACACGGTCTTTTCGTAAGTCATGAAAAGACGAAAGTTTAAAGTGTAAATTAAATGATAATAATATTTTTGGGTTGCATGAATCGAGTTATAAACTTTATAACTACTACACGTTGAATAATTAATTTTTTTAATATTGGAATTAAGACCTTTCACCTTTTATTGTTCTAATTAAACCCCGTCTTTCCATAAGCCTATGGAAAGACGGTCTTTCCCACGACTTTGCCTCTTATTTTTATTAATTTTTAATCCCTTTTAGTAATAATTGTATTCCATTATTTTAATATTTTGTAATTCATTTAAAAAATATGTATTTCATTTTTAAAAATAATTGGGACACTAATTTTTATTATTTGTAATTTGTTTTGTGTTTGTAACAATTGGTCAGAATAAATCAATATTTGTAGTTTTGATTTGTGATAATTAGACAGGTTAGATCAATATTTTAGTATTTAAATATTTATTGTAATTTTCTAGTTGTAATAATTGGTCTGTTAAATGTAATGTTTTTAAATCTTGAATTTTTAAAATCAATTTCTCTTATTATTTAATTTTAGATAACAAAGTATTTATTATTTTTTTGAAAAAATGAAATTAAACTTAACATTAAAAATGTATTATTAAATTTCTCTTTTAATTTATTTTAGTGCAAATTTATTTTAATTAAATACTAAAGGTAAAATTAATGAGTAGGATAAATAAAATCGAGTGGGGTCCATAAAGTAGTTTTTTAATGGTTTCTACCATTGTGGAGGTAAAAATTGAGTGGTTTCTTTGTGGTTACTTTTGGTGAGGTGGAAGAGAGAGATTGAATATTTAATGGGAAAAAATGACTCTTTGTTTTTTCTTAGAGGTTTTACCATTGCAATTGGTCTGATGGCCATACTTAAACCCTAGAAGACTAAGGATAGTTTATATAGTACATATGATTGGGCCTTAAATGGCCTAAAATGAGAGTAAACCCTAACAGCCACGCTGGCATGATCCGTACCATATTGCAGGTGTCGACCATCACAACCCGTGCAATAGAGCACATGGCGTGGGCTGGAGGGTGTTCCTCGCCCTTTCTGATGGCGTGGGCCGTGCCAAGTTGCACGACCCTTTGTCCGGAGCTCTTTACTTTGCTTCTGAGTGCCCAGGCTAAGCTTGATTTGCACTGCCCGTTGTTTGGGGTAGTTCTAAGGGTCTTCTGATGGCACATGTCGTGCCAAGTTGCACAGTCCACCGTCTGGCCTTGTGTTTTCTTCAATCTCCTGAGCACGGACTGAGTTGGTTTGCATGGCCCGTACCCTTGGTCTCGTTCCTCCCGCATGACCTATGGCACATGTCGTGCCAAGTTACATGTCTCGTGTCATTCTTTGACCTTTTCAGACTTTGCTATTTTCTTTGCCGCAATCCATATACTACCACGTTTAGACTCGTGACCTTTAATCTCCTACCATCCATGAGAATGACCTTCTCTAACCGAAGTGCTTATGAGCGATCTACAAAGAAGCTCACAAAAGGATCTAGATGCTTGTAAGTACAAAAAAATCATTAGACCTAAAATAGGCTACAAAATTATGGATTTAGATATGAAAACTGAAAATGGTTATGTAAACCCCTTATGATTTAAACCTACTTAAATATAGAAATCTACCAACCAAAAGATAATAAAAGAGATGTTAAATGCTTAGGAAAATACATTCATTTTACGTCTCATCATGGGTATAACTTATAGAATTGTTTTACTAAATAAAAAATACACTGTCGTTTGCAAAGGTTTTGAAATATAAAATAATCCGTTGAAGTATGAAAGGGTTGAAGTATGATATCCCTCGATTTTATGGTCAACACAATCCGTTGAATTATTTAGATTAGGAGCTATAGATTGAGAATCTTTTTGATTTCAAAAACTATCAGGAGAAAAAAAGAAGTTAAAGTGGTGCAGTATTCCTTCACTCATTATGTAGCCGAGTGGTGGAAAATGTGAAAGAAAAGAGACAACTTCCCAGTAATAAACCTATCTAAACCTAGGAGAGATTGAAGATCAAGTTTCCCCATTATCATGTTCAACCTACTTATCTGATGGAGCAACATTCGTATCTGGCCAACATGACGCAAGGAAATCACACAGTTGATGAATACTGGTAAGATCTCGAGTGGACCATGAGAAGGGCCGGGATGAAAGAAGACGACACATTCATCAAAAAATGATTCATTGAGGGCTTGCATGAGAACCTTCCAACGCTAGTCAAACTTCAACATCATATTTCCATGGATGATTTATTGATGAAAGCAAGGTTAGTTGAGAGCACTAAGTGACCGAAGAAGCAACCGTACAAATTTTCCAGTCAACGATTAGGGTTTAACTCCAGAAATCCTAATCTGGGCCGAGGTAGAGGGGCGCCAATGGAAGGCCAAGGGTCGGTCCAGACCGACTCCAATACGACTTACAATTACACTGATAGGAGGGCGACACCACATACTTCAAAACCAACAGTCCTCGAGGAATTCAGGTAAGTCCCCTGTCTCTTCATCAAATTCGGTTTCAGTTAACACTCATACTTGTTTTCATTGTAAAGAGATAGGACATGTTCGTAATAATTATCCCCATGCTAGAGTGTTATCCACCATTGAGGAAGGCGATGAAGAAGATGAATATGCTGATATGCCACCTCTATATGAGAGTGGAGGAGAACAAATAGATGAAGAGATCATCATACATGATCAAGGTGAACAAGGTCTGGAAACACAAGGTAACTTCGTATCATTGAGAGTACTAAATTCTCAAATGGCTGAATCTGAAGTACAAAGGATTAATATTTTCCATACTCGTTGCCTTGTGAAAGATAAGATTGTTTACTGATTATTGATGGAAGATTTTGTGCTACTACTGTTTCCAATCTTCTTGTTAAATCATTGTCTTTGCTTGTTACTACTCATCCATCACCTTATAAACTTATTTGGTTAAATGGTAGTGGGAGATTAGGGTTAATAAAAAAATCATGATTAACTTTAAGATCGGAAGATATCATGATTCTATGTTATGTGATGTATACCTATGGAAGCTAGTCATATTTTGTTAGGAAGACCTTGACAGTTTGATCATAAGTATCCCGCCTGTCACGCGGGTGACCCAGGTTCGATCCCCGACAATGACACCAATTTGGTGAGCATCGTTTTACTCGCCAAATACCTGCAAACTCAGGAATACTAATTAGTATAACGATAAGCAGGGTCGATCCCAC